>BQNB010126065.1:6063-19662 GCA_026074375.1 Tanacetum coccineum
ATATGCTTGTTTTGCTAATTGTGTTGTGCAGGAACGGATATCTAAGAAAAGGACGAAAAACGAACCCAAAACGACAAAACCAGACACGGAATGGAAAAGCGTGGAAAAGACAAAGCCCAAGTGTGAAAAAGTCAACCAAAGTCAACCCCGACAAATCCAAAGACAAAAAGTGAAGAAAAATAAGTTTAGGGGCCATTACTGCCAAGTCCCTATCTTATTTAATGAAGGAAAAAGAAGAAAAATCATGCAAGGGTTAATTCTGCCAAATCTCCAAAGATATACCACAAGGGCTAACTCTGCCAACCCACCAAAGTTATACACCACAAGGACTTGTGGTGACATAACAAGTATAACCCTTGGGGGGTGATTCTGCCAATGTCCAAAACCTTCATTAAATACAAGGACTGAATTTGCAAGGGCATATATAACCTTGAGGGACTAATTGTGTCAAAAGCCTAAACTTCACCCCTGGTTTTGAAACACTGTTTATCTTCTATAAACCCTTCCCGCCAAAGCTCATAACCTCCCAAACCTGTCCCTTTCCACCTCGTTGACCCCCCACAACACTCCAAAACCATCACCATAACTAAACCCCACCCCCCACATGGATGTGCCAAGCTGGCAATCCAAAATCCCTCAATCAAATCAATGGCTGTGATGATTTTTGAGTGGGCATCAAGAAAAATGAAGGGTTCAAATTGAAGTGTGTTTATATACTCTCACAACAAACACAAACAGCTGTTTGTGTGTCTACAAACTAGCACAACAAGTGAAGACAAGAAAAGAAGTGGAAACCCTAGCTCGTCTTCTATTTAAGCTTTTGTAAGCCATTGTGGCACCAGGAGTTAGTTTTTAGTGTAAGTAGTTCAACTTTTATGTACTTTTATTTTGAAGATTAATGAAAATTCAGTTTGTTTTTAATATTGTGTTCTAAGTTACTTGTACTTCTTTAATATCATATAAGCTCTTAATATAAGCTCTTTATAACCTGTTTTAAACTATGATACAAATTTGAGAAAAATTCAAAAGAAAAGAAAAGCTACTGTTTGGTCAAACCATGGATGAATGAGCAAAAATGGATGGCTCATTGGTATGCTTAGTCTAGCTTATTTATAAGCTAATGGGTAGGTTTTAGAGCTTATTTAGGTACTCATAATCCTGTTTTGAGCAAGGATCAAGGTATGCTTTCTTTTTAAATTTTTGCTTAAAAATTACTGTAGCATTGCTTATTTTTCAGCTTATTAATGACTTCTTGTGCTTATTTGTGTTTAGTTATGCTTATAAATGCCTGTTAGTTGCTCTTATTTCATTTACTTGCTAATTGCTCAAAACTGTCTAGTTAGCTTATTTCTGTTATTAGCTTATTAGCTTTTTCATGTGCTTATTTGTGTTTAGTTATGCTTATAAGTGCCTATTAGTTGCTCTAGTTTCATTTACTTACCATTTGCTTAAAATTGCTTAGTATAGCTTATTTCTGTTGTTAGCTTATAAGCTATTTAAAGTGCTTATTTATTTCTGCTTTTCACTTTTTATTATCTAATGATGCATGCTTAGTAGTTGACTTTAAAATTTAAGTGCTTAATTCAGTTTTTACAAAGGTTAAAACCAGTTTTTAAAATATAAAGGGGTGTTTGGGATAAGCCCAAAATGGGTAGAAATGGGAAGGTCATGGGTTGTGGTCATATGGCCAACTTTGGCTTAAGATTATTAAGCCCTTTTAAGTCTGTTTTCCAAAAGTTTTAAACCCTAAAAGTGTTTTTCAATTTTTCTAAGTGTTTCTTAAAACTGTGGATTTTAGAGAAGTTTCAAAATGCTTATTTGCTTAAGTTTCAAAAACCTGAAGTTGTAGTCTAGAATTATGCCATTGGTGTGTGCAAGAACCATCTAGCCAAAGACTTAGGAGTTCATTGTGTTTTGTACAAATTCTGTCAACAATTTTTTGTGTTTCAAAAGTCAAAAATGCCATTTTAAATTGCAAAAACCAGATGGTAAATGATGTTTTCAGCTCTTAAATCTTTGAGCACAAGTTCATCTTAAGCTTACCTCAATCTGTTTTAACTCCATTTTTCTTTTTGAGCTTATTTAGTAGCTTATTTCTAAGCTCACTTTTAGCCTCTTTTCTTTATTGAGTTCCCCTGGTGCTAAACCACTAATTTCAAAACAGTCCTTCTAGCTTATTTGTGAACCTTAGCTCAAGCTTTTGGCTTTCATAGAAAGCCAATAAGCCCCTTTATTAAGCCCTAGATTTTCAGACCTTAGTTTGGCCTCTAGGTAGCTTAAATTTAAGCTCAAATTAGGCTATTGATTGTTTTACTTAGTTTAGTGTAGTAAATAGCTTAATTTCTTTTCTAGCTTATTAAGTGCTTATTAGTGGTTGATTTTTAGCTCTTACTTGCTTATTAGGAATATTTGTGGCCTGTGTTTGCTTATTACTCACTTTCTTTGCTTATTAGTCTGTCTACTTGCTTATTTTGTGCTTATGCTTGCTTCTTAGGTATAGTTAATTTCATGTTTTGGCTTATCTTTCAGTTTACCTAGCTTATTTAGCTTTAAATAGCCCACCAGTTAGCTTAAATAGTCTTTATTTAAGCTAGTGTAAACTGTCTCCCTTAGTTACTTATTTTCCCGCTTATTTGCCTATTTCTTTCTACTTAATTTAGGGTAGACTTGCTAACTAGGGTCCATAGCTTATTTGGGTTTGCTTATTTTTCATTTTCCCGTGCTTATTTTTTGCTAAAAAGCCAAAAGTAAAGCCAACTTAAGCCTTAGCTCAATTTAAGATTCTGTCCAAACAAAAAGCCCTTTTTCAGCTTATTTTTAGCTTTTCTCAAAAAGTTGCAATTATGAAAAATGATAAGCTCAAGGAGCTTATCAAGTTTGTGTAAAAAGTTTTGAAAAAAAAGGGAGATAAGGGGAAACCCGGGTGAGCAAGACTCGAACCCGGGTCTCACCCTCAATACACCCCTTATTTAAACCAGCCCTACCGCTGTGCCCTGGGAACTTCTACGTTATTGAGTCCCCAAGTGGGTTTATGTATTGTAACCATGTTTTATAGCCCTTTAAGCTATAAGCTCTTTCGAGCTTATTTATAAGCCGAATTTTGGGTTTCTTATTTTTTTTAGGATAGTATTAGTATAAAGTAATTTTAGTAATTTTTTCAGAATTTTTAAAAATAGTTTTATATTTTTGTAAATTTAATTTATCAAAAAGTTTTAGAGAAATACATAAAAATACAAAAATTATCAAAAAAATATTTTTCTTTTTTAGAAAATTTTTCTTGTAGTCATATATACGTAGGAAAAATAGAAAAACTATTAAGGATAATTTTTCAAACTTTTGATTTTTAAAGAACGGGGCTCGGGCACGGTTCTTGTCTTGACTCGTTTTTGGGTCAAACGACCTCCGTTTTCAGTCTAGTCTTTTTCATTCTTCCTTATTCGTTCCCTAGAGTAGTTTAGAAGCAAAAAATTCTTTGTAGGGTTAATTTTGAAGATTTTAGGTTTTTGACCCCTTGTTCGGGATTCCTGCTCTCGTTTTTCAGCTTAATTTCATAACTTTTAGGTTTTTCTTAATCGTTTTTGTTTGTTATTGTTTAACTTAGCTTTCCACACTCTCAAATCATTTCTCTCATTCAAACTCCAATCTTCCGACTGTATCGATTCTCCAATCCAGCCTCGTTGGGGATAAACGACCCGGGAACATTCTATACTACTCGGTTTTATTGATTTGTATTTTTAGATTATACTTACTATATATTTTATTATATATTATATATATATAAAGGTGTGGTTTAAAACTTCAAATCAATAAATGATTAAGGATTGTTAATACATGTTCCCAAGGTCTGATATAAGAAGTATTAACAAGGATTAGTAATTGGTTTGGGTTAAAACGGGTTAGAATTGAAGAAATGAGGTCACAGGTTTGATTAGAGCACATTTAGGGTTTTCTTAACTTTATTGGTTTATATTTTGCATACTCTTGATTAGGAATGATGGAATACAGATTCTAGAGCTTAAATAAAGTATTATCAATGAAGTTTGATCATTGGTGATAGGTGTAAAATACACATATCTATTTATACTTAAAATAACCCAATTAAACCCAAAACAGACCAAAAATGGCAAAAATATGCTTGTATTTGTGTTTTGTGTGTGCAGGTACGGATAAGTCAAAAATCACAAGAAAACAGTCAAAAGCGAGCAAACACGGACACGAGAATCAGAAGAGTTCAAAAAAAAAAGAGCCAAAGATCCAAAGCCTTAGCCAATTTTCATCTACAAGGGCCAATCTTGCAATTTCCGAAAGTTATTTATAACTTGAAAAGAGAAAAGTAAGACAAGGACCAAATGTGCAAACTTCCCAAACTCCAACAGTTTTAACTGTCGAAAAAGGAGCGGGAACCCCCTTTTACTATTCATCGTCTTCTCCGTTTTCACCCCATGGTAAAACAAAGGGCAAATGAAAATTAAAGGGTACGGAAGACAATTCAAGGTCTCTCTTACAAGATGGCAGGGATAAATCAGTCTTTATCAAAGGATTCATTAACCTTCTCTCAAGAAGAGCCACGTCAACAATGAAAGAAGCACAAATTAATGTGGGTTTTTGTACTAAAATACTCACAAAAGAAGCACAAACGTCACATCAATGGAATGACACGCTGGCAATCCTCAGGTGTCCACATTTTGATCAAACGGCCACAAAAGGATCTCAAATGATTGATTAAATGAATGGCAGAGATTGAAGATTGGAGAGCAGGGCTAGAGATCCTAGAAGCTTCCTCAAAGTGCTATAAATAGGCCTCATTCTCACACACATAGGGAGTCGATTTTTTAGTTTTTATTAATTTTTAGCTTAAATTCGTAATTTTCTTAAATGTAATTTCCTTTTTCAAGTATTGTAATCAGCTTCTTTAATTAATAAATTCGTTTTTATATTTTAAATATCATTTTCTAAAAACATCATTGAATCAAGAACCAGAGCTCTGATACCATGTTAAAATACATGGGGCAATACCAAGAATAGTTTGATTATCACACAACCAACCTCCCCTTTGTGATATTATTGATAACTTAAATATACAAGATGGTTAGTCCCCAAACGAGTGCTAAACCAATGATTACAACAGAAATATAAGGGTGTCCCTACTAGGTAGATCAACCATTCTCACAACAATAACACTCAACACTCAGACAAACATAATACAGCCATCATCACCCATTACAAACTCTATCTCACACAGTATGTGTAACGTGAGTGAGATAGAAAGCCGTAACGAGAGTGGTTAAACCATATGAACAACGATCTAAGATCAGGGAGATACAAAGATAAGATGACCGTTGTTAACTGAAACCTAGCACAGTGATGTGCTTTATATAGCCATCCAAGATACACTTTATCACCTTTATATTTCAATCTTGATGAAAGTAGCACAATACTTCTTGAATGATCTTTCAATAATGACAGGAATGGTCCCTGTACATTAGACATCAGATAACAAAGTATAAACATAACACTTATTAGTTTGAATACTTTCAACATGTCACACCCCAGACGGGGCCTGGACGGAACACGTGTCTGGAGGCGTGACTTGATTGTGCATCTCAAGTACAAAGCATAAAGAACGACCTCTAAGGGTACGTTTTGAAAATAAACACCGTTGCATAGATTGAAAATAATAATAATAAGTTTTACATTGATTAAATTTAAAAGATTCAAAGTTAAAATGCGGAAGCTTAAATAAGTTCAACAACGGTATTTAAAGACATAGATAAATCTCTGGTAAACCGGTACAGGCATATAGACTCCACATAAGTCAATCAACAGCATCCATGCTAAGCACCTGAGAAAAACATGCTTAAAACGTCAACATAAAGTTGAGTGAATTCATAGGTTTAGTTTCAAACGTTATCATAGTGGACCACAAGATATCAACACGTATGCGACAGTTATAACAAATACAACTTCACATAAAAAGTATTTACGTTGCGCTAAGCTCATGACACCGAAGCTAATTACGTTTATAGCAGTACATTGCTAGGTTGAAACAAGCCCCCGAGGTATCTGACCAAGACTACCTTCTTAAGTTCGACATGGTATATATCCGTTTATCGGGCACCCCGTGGGTAGTGAGCGCTACTCACCCGGATAGGGATAATTAATCCCAATAGATCTATTTATAACATTCGCGCTCCCTCGACCGGTCCTCCAGTCGAGAAATTGACGGTTCATGATAAGTGGGGCAGTAGTGGTCTAAACGCTACTTAGGCAACACGTAAACAGGGAAAATCTCACGCAAAGTACTTGTGTCCAGTTTTAAAAGCAAGCAATGTTTCTCACCCCAAGTTATAAAACATTTATTCAAAACGAGTAAAAGAGTGGGGCTATGAACTCACCTTGATGATAAGGTAAAGAGTATACGTCAAAAGTATGGTCACTTGGAATGAACGGCGGTACACGGGTATGACCTAAAAGAATATGGGTTTCGATTTAGACTCGGAAGGTTATCGTACTATATTGATGCATGCACGTTCATTGTCATTTTTAGCAAACGTTAGTTATATATTTAAAAACGTTAGTGATCGAGTTTTACGAAACGTACATATATAATATTATATTACTTATATAGATATTATATTTGTTATTGTTAATACATAAGTATTTTCGTATTTAGTGAATTTCGTCTTTTAGTGTATTTCGTCTTTTAGTGTATTTCGTCTTTTAGTGTATTTCGTCTTTTAGTGTATTTTGTCTTTTAGTGTATTTCGTCTTTTAGTGTATTTCGTCTTTTAGTGTATTTCGTCTTTTAGTGTCCCGACACATCAACGTTGACTCGATAACTAAAAATGTTGACCTAAACTCGGCACTTACGTTTTTCTACATTTTATCATAAGTGTGATAATAAAATATATATTTCGATGCTTTTATAAATTTTACGAAATTTCGGCATGACCTTTCTAAAAATATAGACTTTCCATTTTTATAAATCTCGTCTTGTGAAACTATCTATTTTACAAAGTGCATCTTTTATTGACTCGCAAGTATATCCGCTATATTTTCGACAACACCTCAAATATTGCAACAAGTCCGTCCTAAACCTAAACCTCTCGCAATTAATTTATTCTCTACAACAAATCTAACATTCTATTAATCTCTTTGCCAAATAATATGTAACTCAAACTACATTAAATCTTTAAGTAAACGATTTGCTGTAATAATAGCAAATATTATAATCAACATAATCACAAAAACTTTTAAATGCAAAGTACAACCTACTTTTTATGTTCTTCATTTATGACTAAAAAATATTTAACTTTGAGGATCTTGTGGTTTTATAGAAACTAGATAATGATTTTTACACGATCGCTTAGTACACCTTGTTCGGACTGATCATTACGGAATGCAAAAGTACAAACTTATTTATGGAAAAAATAAAGATGAATTACAAAGAAACACGACGAAAGTTGATTAGAATTCAAATGGAACAATCCCAAACGTTGTTTTAAAATTTACCCGGATGAACTAACAATCAACACAAATAATATATCTTCAAGTGGATGATCAAAGATCAAAAATGAAAGGATTTGGGTGGTTGCTTTGGTTCGGCAAATAGAGAGAAAAAGAAAGGAGTAGTGTGTTTTTCTTTGGTGAGAATGGTTAAGAATGAGCTAGTATAAGTGTATATAACTAGCAAAACTCACACACACACACACACACTAGTGTGTGCCGAATGGGTTAGGAGACAAGAGGTAGGGGACCAAAATGATCCACCTATCAAAACATCTCTAGTAGAGTTACTAGTTCCTTGGTCCAAGTTTCATGCAAGCTTGTCAAGGTATTTGATTTTCAAATTTTGAATCCTATTGCTAGTTATTGTATAGTTTAGTGTACCGGGATGTGGACAAGCAAAGGAGGGACCTCAAAATATATTTTTTCCCACTTTCTAGGATCATTGTGTCTAGTTGGTGAATTAATTTCATGATATAGCATGAACATTGTATAAGTATAATTTAATTACGGATAGCACGTATGATATCGAATTACGTGTAACGGTTACACGAAAAAATTACGAAATTTAAATATTGACCTAAAAACATAAAAACGCGGATATTGCAAAATACTACAAAGTTTGTGTCTCGTTCGCTCCCGAGATGATTTCAGTTTATAACGAAACAAATCCCGGTTAAACGGTTTAAAGCTAAATGGAAACATTAAAAATTCAAATTGGCTACACGGAAGGCTAACTTATTGAACGGAAATTGCGCAGGTTGCACATTCTTTCCCCCGTTAAATTATATTTGTCCTCAAAAGCTTATGGCGCAACCTCTGCAGCAGGGGTGCAGAGTTGGTGAAAAGGTGTGGGTATTTCTTTTGCATTTGGTCTCACGTCCCAGGGAACACAGGTCTCTCCTGGAGTTCCAGCGCACTTTAACAATCGGAATACGACTCTGCTTCAGATGCTTGACCTCACAGTCCATAATCTCTACAGGTTCTTCAATGAAATTCAATTTGTCATCAACTTGGATCTCATCCAATGTTGTTTATAGCAAGCGGTTCATCAGCCAGCATTTCTTCATTTAGAGATGTGAAACGTAATATGAACTCTACTCAGTTTCTCTGGAGTTCTTGACGATAGCAACGGTCCTACTTTGGCAAGGATTCTTAAAGGTCTAATATACGAGGGTTCAGCTTTCCCGTTTGCCAAAAGTATCACTCCTTTCCAAGGAGACACTTTCAGCATGACCTTATCTCCTACTTGAAACTCAAGAGGTTTTCGTCTTACATCGGCATAGCTTATTGACGATATGGGCGGCTTGGATATGGCTCTTGATTTGAACTATTCTCTCGGTTGTCTCGTGGATGATCTTGGCCAGGGAGCTGATGTCCCCAACTTTAGCCCTAGCGGTGATGGGTGATCGACTCTTGCGACCATACTACGCCCCCTCAAATGGGGCTGCCTTAATGCTAGTTTGGTAACTGTTTGTTTTATGAAATTTCTTCCAACGGTAAGTGTTTATCCCAAACTTTTCTAATATAGTCGAGTACTCTGGCACGTAAAAAATATCTCTAACGTTTGAATGGTTCTCTCACTTGCCATTCGGTCTCTGGATGGTAGGTTGTGTACTCATATCCAATCGAGTAACTAATGCATTATGTAAGCCTTCAAAAAATGTGGAAGTAAATTTTTCCATCACGATAGAGATGATTGAAACCGGGGGGTAATCCATTCTTTGATGATATACTTCTTCTAGTCAAGTATTGTTCTCGTCAATTTTTTCTAACGTGTCATCTTCTCTCATAGGCCAGACTGAGAAGATTTAGTGAGCGATCAACGATTTACCACAAAGCGTGTCTGCCCCAGCCGCTGTCTCGGCAGTTTGTCACATTGTCCATTATTATGTCTCCCATTTCCATTTTGGATCTCTGGTTGAACCTACAAACCAGTTGTTTTGAGATTCTACCTTACACCTTTGCACATGTTAAACATCTTGCTGACATAAGTGGCAAATCTCTCCTTCATGTTAGGCCACCAATATAACTTCTTCATTGTCATGATAACTTCTTATCCCGTCCTGCGGTGGATGGAATACCTCAGATTATGCAGAACTCAGGCATAATTCACGGCCCTTAATATTCCCTCGAAGGTCAGCATGAATCAACTTCGATTGTTTCTTCAGCTTAACGTTCCTTCAACACGAGGTTCTAACTGTTAATCATGCCATGTAAATATTCGTTGATGAAGTTCTCTCCTTTTGGTCTCCGATATTAAGCATCCAAAATCTGCTTAGGAAGGTTTTTTACCCTATAGTCATAACCAAGGCTCGAACTCGTAGTAGCGGCTTGCTTCTTTTCCTTTGACTAAGGATCAGCCACCACGTTCGCCTTTCCTGGATGATATCGAATCTCATAGTCGTAGTCGCTCAACAATTCAAACCAACGTCTTTGCCTCATATTCAGTTCCTTCTGGTAGAGAATGTGTTGTAAACTCTTATGATCAGTGAACACAATGCACTTGGTACCATACAGATAATGTTTCCACATTTTCAAGGCAAACACTACTTGCACAAGCTTTAAGTCGTTTGTTGTGGTATACTTCTTCTCGTGAACCTTGAGTTGCGGGATGCATAACTATGACTCTTCTATCTTGCATCAAAACCGCGCCTAACCCTTTATGCGAAGCATCGCAATATACTATGAAGTTTTCACTTCCCTCTGGTAAAGCCAAAATCGGCGCACTACATAACTTTTGCTTCAACAACTGGAATGCAGCTTCTGCCTTTTCTCCCCATTCAAACTTCATGCTTTTCTGAGTCAACTTTGTCATAGGTCTATCGATTTTTGAAAAAGCCTGCGATGATATCAACGGGTGAGTAACCGGCCAAAACTAAGAATTGAGAATTCGATGGGTTGGCTTGGTGATGGACCAATCCTTAATTGCCTCAATCTTCGCTGGGATCAACGTGAATGCCTTCCTATCATTCACAGTGACCAAGAAATTGTACTTTGACAGCAAAATTCACACATTGGAATTTGGCGTACAAAGGTACAAATCTTCCTTTCTTCATTAATTCAAGATCAACTTAAGTGTCTTTCATGCTCCTTTATGCTTTTGGGAGTTAGCTAAAATTATATTTTTTTTTTCGGGGATGAATAATACAATCACGAATCTATCCAGATATGGTTTGCACACCCTATTCATCAAGTCCATGAAAACTACTGGTGCGTTAGTCAAACCAAACGGCATTACTTGGAACTCGTAGTGTAAAACCTAAAAATCTCAACAAGTGTAAAATTACCAAAATACCCCTAATACAAGAAAATACATAAAAGCATGCATAAATTTCATTTTAAATTTTGAAATTTTTAAAATACAACATATGACAATTATGAAATTTATGTAAGATTAAATACTTTATATTATATAAGAAAAATAAATAATATCTATGTAAAAATATATAAGCCGAATTATCTGTAATTTACTTAATAATAACTTTTATTAATAAAATCTAAAATAATATGGATAATATAAAATACATTAGGCAAAGTTTAAATCTGATTTAATTTCTTTTGAAAGGACAATAATCTCTGAAAAATACCATTATATATATCTATGCCTTTTTATTTATTGTTACATCCTAAACATAATTTCCGAAACCTAAAATTCAAAGAGTTTTCACAATAATATATCATCGGTTAAAGTACCGGTAGCATATGTCACTTTGTTTTCTTTGGCACAGTGGCTACGAGAAAATACTGATTCAGTCCGTTCAAACTAGCAGATGAGGTCAACTGCTCCTTCCGTACCATTAAAGTAGAAAGGTTGACAGCTAATGAACTCTTTATAGTTTCCTGTTTTTGCTACAGGAGTTCCAGTAGGTCCGGTGTTCCTATTAGGATTACTAGCACTTGCTATTGATGCATTTTGTGCTTTCAGAGCTGAGAAAATGCCATCATTAATTAGTTGCTGCATGGCAGCTAAAGTTATGGCTGGTGTTTCAGATGTTGACGTCCTTTTGGGAGGCATTCTATCAACATAAGATTACGCGCAGTAAGAATGACATCACAAGTTTTGGAAGGTAATACTTAATAGAAAATGTGATGCTTAAAATGCTTAAAGAGAAATGCTTATTTTTGAATTTTAAGCACTTAGGGGTTATGGTATGATTCATGAAGACGGAGATAATGATGCAATTGGTGGAAATGATGATGAAAGAGCGATAAGTTGGAAACAATAAGATACGAAACGGGATTGCCTTTATAAATAACTTGCCTTCTTACTGTACATAGTCAAGATTTGACAAGCGTTTTTATTTATACCACACATCCCGTGGCTAAGATAAAGCTATAACTAGTTTAAGAGTTTGTTGATTTTGAGCCGGTAGATGACATCCTAAAGATCCTCCTGATCCGTTTGGTGACGAGCTTGGATTTTCTCAATGATTTGTTCAAGATCGGAAATTCTGTAGTGAGCAAAGGCAATCTTATCCTTTTGCCCTAACCGCTTCTTTTGAAGTTTGATAATCTGAGTACGGATTCTCTTAAGTTCGGTCTTTAGTTCGTTACCATTAATACGTCCTTCTTCCATTTTCTCAATGCGGTGAAGAGAGAGTTCATCTAAGTAATTCAAAATATCTTCGATTTGTTTCTCATGATGTTTCAGATACATCTTATCTGAACATTTTCCTATTTTAAATACCTGAGGTGGGGTAGGAGTATAAACTGAGGAAGATGGTGATACCAAATCACAGGTTTGATTTCGGGATGAATTAGATAACGTAGTTGAGGAAGAAGATGGGGAATGGATTCGCTTCTTAGGTGGTAATAGTTCTTCAGGAACAAAGAAATATCGAGGATCAAATAGTAATGATGGTGGTAATACCGGAGATGGAGTCAAAATAGCTGGTGGAGTAATAGGATCTGGTGATGAAATAGGTAATTCCTTAGCATAAAATGCTTGTACGTCCTTCAAACAAGGATTATTGTAGAAAGATGAGAATACTGGTGGGATCATATTATCTGTAGAGTTTTCCGAAGAGTTAAAAGAACTGCTTCCTGATGAAGCTGGGAAATAATCCGATGAGACCGAAGTATAGTTAAGAATATTCATAGAGGAAAAAGCATCCTCAATATCGGAAGTAGAGCGGTTGGTCAAGAGGGAGTGATTTTGATATTCCTGTGGTGTTTTCTTTGAGTATTGCTTTGCTTCGGAATAAGGTACAGATATTCTGACCTTATCGTTAAGGTTTCTCATGACATATTCCTCTCTATCTTTGATTTCTTATGTGATTTGCTACATTTGCTCTGAGCCTTTTATTTTGGTTCTCTTATATGATCTGTCATTATGTTCCATTTGAACCCTGCTATGCTACCTTTGATATTTGAACCTTTGACATTGAACCTTTGCTATGATCCCTTTGATATTTGAACCTTTGACATTGAACCTTTGCTATGATCCCTTTGAAATGAACTTTGATATGACTTTGCTTTGAACCCTTCAGTTTGAGAACCAAGCCACTATTTGTTTCCTAGCCATGAAGGTAACATGGTCGTGTCATTGATGCACCTTTGGCATGACTCATGTGTGAGTGAGTGATTTCTCATACCGTCCCCCATTTGATATTATATGTGCACTATGAAGACTATTATTTGTTTAAGGGGCGTATGGATGCATCCTAGATTTGTTTTGTATTCGATGGATTATGACATTATGATATATGGATATTTGGTGACTGATGTTTGGGTGCATTCCACGTCTTTCACAAATTTTGGAGTTCGCGACTCCATGGTTACTATGATATGATTTGTTTGGGCTTGGTAATTGGACTTGATTCGATTTTCTGATTCATCTTACCTTACACTATGATTTGATCTTCTGATTTGTCTTACCTTATATTTGTATTCCTTTGATCATGTCTTGTGATATCCTTTGCAATTTATATCGTATCCTTTGATTTTCTATAACACCCCGTGTTTTCAAGTCATTGACGATGTCAATAAATTTACTATTTTTTTTTTTTAGCATTGTACGCGTTTGCTTGTGATTTCATGAATTAAGTTTAAATCGCGTAAGCTAAAAATTAGCGTTCAATGTAAACGGGC
>BQNB010126066.1:0-19662 GCA_026074375.1 Tanacetum coccineum
TCATGTACCTATTTTAGATTTTGGTTTTAACCGAATTATGCTTTTATTCATGAAATGAAAAGCTTGTTTTGACTGTCTCGCTTATTTATCTATATTGGTATTTATTTGTTCTAGCAATCATGCTGTAATTATATTTTATTTCATAGCATGTATTAAATTATCGTTACCTAATGATAGTGTATTCATTTCAAAATCTCACCATGAGTTGTGTCTTGTGATGTAGAACAATGACTATCACTCGCTCCGGTATGACCCCTGAAGCAATCGAAGAACTCATTAACCGACGTGTGGAAGAAGCGTTGGTTGCTCATGAGGCGACCCGTGCCGCCAATGCTCTCGAGACTAAAAACCAAAGCCAAAATGGCAGTGATGGTGGAAATGGAAATGGTAGAAATGAGAATCCATATGAGAATGTTAGAGGTGATAGACCTGTTGCTAGAGAATGCACCTACCAGGACTTCATGAAGTGTCAACCACTCAACTTTAAGGGAATGGAAGGAGTTGTAGGATTGATAAGGTGGTTTGAGAAAATGGAAACAGTGTTCCATATCAGCAACTGCCCAAAGAAGTCCCAAGTTAAGTATGCTACTTGCACAATGTTGGACAGTGCACTAACTTGGTGGAACTCACATAAGAGGACTATTGGGACTGATGTTGCATTTACCATGTCATGGAGACAGCTCATGAAGCTAATGACTGAAGTGTATTGCCCAAGGAATGAGATTCAGAAAATGGAAACTGAACTGTAGAACTTAACCGTAAAGAACAATGATTTGACTACTTATACTAAGAGATTTCAAGAGTTGACCATGATGTGTACCAAAATGATCCTTGAGGAGGAAGATCGGGTGGAGAAATTCATTGGAGGTCTTCCTGATAATATCCAAGGGAATGTAATTACTGCAGAACCCATAAGACTACAAGATGTTGTTCGAATTGCCAACAACTTGATGTATCAAAAGTTGAAGGGCTATGCTTAGAACAAGCAGAGAACAAGAGGAGATTGAAAGTTGACTCTCAGCTTATTTGAGTGCCTTGTAGCTTAAAAAGAAAACTAAAAGAGCTTTTAAGCTTATTTGAGTTTCTGTCAAAGAAAAGCCACATTTCTGGCTTATTTAGTAGATTTCAGCACCCTTGGCTTTTACAAAAAAGAATCACCATAAGCCCCTCTATAAGTCTTCTGTTTTGACTTTTTGGTTTTAAGCCAATTGGACCCACTTTGTAATCGGGGTCCAACCTCAGGGACCATTTGTGTAATTTATTCTTTTATAAGTTAATCCTGTTAGTATATCCAGTTAGGTAAGCTTTGCCTCGTTAGCCCCTTAGGTCTTTCACTATTAGTCCCTTTCAGTTAGATTAGTTAGTTAATTTAATTTAAATTAATTTAGTTTTAGGGTTAATTTTAATAAGTTTAATTAATACAAAATGCTACAGTAACTTTTAGGGGTTTTTATATTTTTAGATTTCTCAACTTTTTCTTTATTTAATTTGATTTTTTCAGATTTTTTATAGTTGTATTTTCTGATTTTTTATATTTAATTAGTTTTAATTAGTTTTTAAATCTTTAAAAATTCATAAAAAATACAAAAATTAACAAAAAAATATTTTTCTTTTTTATAAAATTTTCTTTAATCAGTTAGTTTATATTAAAAATATGAAAACTTATGTAGGATAATTTTTGCTAAAAATTCAGTTCCGGGCCCGTTTACGAGCCCGGATTTTTTCGTTTCTTACCGTTTTGTTCGTTTTCGAACTCCGTTTTTGAAAATTTTTACATTTTTTTTAAGTTAGAATATTTTTGATTTATTAAAATTTTAAAATTAATTTTAGGACTTTATTTTTATAATTTTTAGATTTAGCTTGTAATTTAATTCCCGATAATTTGTAAATGCATGTTTAATTTAGATTTTTAGATATAATTAATTTAGTTAATCATTGTTAGCCTAATTATGTTCCCCGTAGATTTTTAGGATTCCCATTGCCATTGTTCATGCTCCCGTAGCTTAGGTTTGTGTCCATATAACTATTTCTGCTCCCCGTAGTTGTAATTAAGGTTCCCAATTTCCATTGCTTGCTTCCCGTAGAATAAATCTAGATTTCTTAAATTAATTTTAGTGTAATTAATCAAAATCAAATCCAATCATCTCTCAGTTCAATAATCAATTCGTCATTCGATCATATTCAATTAAGCCTCGTTGGGGAAAAACGACCCGGGAATCATACTTCCGGCTACGTATATATTTTAATTTAGTGAGTTTTGACCTTTTGCTTCGGTCAGGGGCAATTGGTTGGGATTTACTTGTGCTTAAAAGTTAATATATATACAACACACTGACCATTATCACCAACTCAAAGTTCGTGACGAGGATATCCCAAAGATGGCGTTTAGGACCCGCTATGGTTACTACGAGTTCCAAGTGATGCCTTTCGGGTTGTCTAACGCGTTAGTAGTGTTCATGGATTTGATGAACCGAGTATGCAGACCATACTTAGATAAATTTGTGATCGTGTTCATCGATGACATCTTGATCTACTCGAAGACCAAGGAAGAACATGATGCACATCTTAGACTAATTTTGGAGTTGCTCAAAAAGGAAGAATTATACGCTAAGTTCTCGAAGTGCGACTTTTGGCTGTCGAAGGTACAATTTCTTGGACACATGATTGATAGTGAAGGCATTCACGTTGATCCTGTGAAGATTGAGTCAATCAAGGATTGGGAATCACCCAAGACTCCAATAGAAATTCGCCAATTTATAGGTCTTGCCGGTTACTACCGAAGATTTATCGAAGGTTTCTCCAAGATTGCCAAGCCTATGACGAAGCTGACTCAGAAAAGTGTAAAGTTCAATTGGGGTAAAAAGGAGGAAACTGCTTTCTAGACATTGAAGCAAAAGTTGTGTAGTGCACCAATTTTGGTATTGCCCGAAGGAAGTGAAAACTTCGTAGTATATTGTGATGCTTCTCACAAGGGATTAGGCGCAGTGTTGATGCAGAAGGAGAAAGTCATAGCTTATGCATCCCGCCAACTCAAAATCCATTAGAAGAACTACACGACACATGATTTGGAATTGGGAGTTGTGGTGTTCGCTTTCAAGATGTGGAGACATTACCTTTACGGCACGAAGTGCGTTGTGTTCACTGATCATAAGAGTTTGCAACATATTCTAGATTAGAAAAAGTTGAACATGAGACAACGTAGATGGTTAGGGCTGTTAAGTGACTACGACAGCGAGTTACGTTATCACACGGGAAAAGCGAATGTGGTGGCTGATGCGTTGAGCCGAAAGAGTAGACCTAAGCCACTACGAGTTCGAGCCTTAGTTATGAAAATTGGTTTAAACCTCCCTGTGAAAATCTTGAATGCTCAGGTTCAGGAAAGAAAGGAAGAGAATTATAGAACTGAAGATTTGTGTGGCATGATTAAGAACCTGGAGCCACGTGCCGACGGAACGTTGTGTTTGAAGAATAGAAGTTGGATACCATGTTTTGGTAACTTGAGAGCTTTGATTATGCACGAGTCGCATAAGTCAAAGTATTCAATCCACCCTGGATCGGACAAGATGTACCAAGATTTGAAAAAGCTATACCGGTGGCCCAACATGAAAGCAGAAATTGCCACGTATGTCAGTAAATGCATGACTTGTGCAAAGGTTAAAGCAGAATACCAAAAACCATCTGGTTTGTTGGTTCAACCCATAATCCCAATATGGAAATGGGAGAACATTACTATAGATTTCATTACTAAGTTACCTAAGATGACGTCTGGTCAAGATACAATTTGGGTAATTGTAGACTTACTCCCAAAGTCTGCTCATTTCTTACCAATGAAGGAAACCGACTCAATGGAGAAGTTAACGAGACAATACGTGAAGGAAGTAGTCTCGAGACATGGAGTGCCAGTTTTGATTATTTCTGATCGAGACAGTAAGTTCACGTCTTATTTTTGGAAATCGTTAAACGAAGCCCTAGGTACTGAATTGGATATGAGTAGGCTTACCACCCATAAATAGATTGTCAAAGTGAGAGGACCATCCAAATGTTAGAAGACATGCTACGAGCGTGTGTGATGGACTTCGAAAAGGGATGGGACAAACATCTACCATTGATAGAGTTCTCCTACAACAACAACTATCATACGAGTATTAAAGCTGCACCTTTTGAGGCATTGTATGGTCGCAAGTGTCGTTCACCTATCTGTTGGGCTGAGGTGGGAGACGCTCAGCTTAATGGCCCAAAAATTATTCGTGAAACAGCAAAGAAGTTCATCCAAATCAAGCATCGCCTACAAGCTTCACGTGATCGACAAAGGAGCTACGCTGATAAGAGACGTAAGCCATTGGAGTTTCAAGTTGGGGATAAGGTTATGTTGAAAGTATCGCCCTGGAAAGGAGTGATACGTTTCGGCAAACGGGGAAAGCTGAACCCTCGTTATATTGGACCTTTTGAAATGGTTGCATATAGACTTGAGTTACCCGAGCAACTAAGCCGTGTTTATAGTACCTTTCACGTCTCAAACCTTAAGAAGTGCTTATCCGACGAACCGCTCGCTATTCCGTTGGACGAAGTCCACATCTACGAAAAGCTCAATTTCATTAAAGAACCGGTTGAAATCATGGACCGCGAAGTTAAACGTTGGAAGCAAAGTCGCATTCCAATCGTGAAGGTCCGTTGGAATTCAAGAAGAGGTCCCGAGTATACTTGGGAGCGCGAAGACCAAATCCAGAAAAAGTACCCTCATCTTTTCGCTAACCCTGAACCTGCATCTCAAGCTACGTCCTGAGCTTTGAGGATGTCACACCCCGTGAGTTTAGGTCAATATTTTTAAACTTTTCCGATTATTATCTTTGACTTTTATACGTTACGTTTGAATCTGACAGTTTACCGGAAGGTTAAACCGCGTAAATTTGAAAAACATCATCGGGCGCATCCCGACATCGGTTATTAATAAATTTAGGCCTTATATGAGATATTTTAACTTTCCTGAGTGTTTCCTGATTTTTAATCACTTCCGATATTAAATTTAGGGTTTTATCTTTTAAATTGCATTTTTCACGTTTTTGACCAAACAGAACCCCGAAAACTCGAAATCTTTTCGTGTAAACTCAAGTTATCGATAATATTATACCTTAAGTCCAAAATTTCGTGATCATACTCATGCCTTCACCACTACCCATGAAATTTAGCTTGTGGACAAGCTTGGACTTGAAATTAAATCATTTATGCTCCACTAACTCAAAATTTGAAAACTTACCATGCATGTGAAGGAAAATGACAACTTTGTCGGCTAGTGACTTGCATGCATGTCATTTCTTACACACTTGGACTATTATTGGTGAGCCAAGACCAAGCCATGAGCTAAACTTGGAGCCAAAGTTGGCTTGAACTATTCCCCCTCCTTGTGGTTAGTTTCGACCGAACCCAAGACCACACACACTCTTGGTGTGTGTTGGTCACATGTGTGCATCTATGAACCTTAAAACCCTAATCCATGTCCTATAAATACTATGTTATATCACAACTAGGGTTCACTTTCATTTCCAAGCCCCAAACAAAAATCACATCTCTCTTTTCTCCTCTTCTTTGCTCACAGCACAACAACACCCAACTAGGGTTTCATTTTCTTTGATCCTACTCATAATTCAAGTAATCCAAGATCATTTCCAAGGGTTTCTAAGGTAGATCTAAGTGTAGGTTCATTGATTTTCAAAGGTTTCTCAAGATTCAAAAGTTAAGGTTTTGAAATTATACTTGGGTTTTCAAGATCTACTATTTTTCTTTCAAGATCTCTTGTGTTCCATCTTGTTCATCATCTTTTGTAAGCAAACCCTAACTACTTTTTTAGATTTACTTATATTTTTCTTTATATGTTCAAGATCCATACATCAATATGTCGTGTTTTAAATTTTGAAAGATTTTAAAGACAAGATTTCATGAATAATGATACTACTTTAGTTTCCTAAGTCAAATATTATGTTCTTGACGAGATGAGAGTTGATGAGCGTTGCAACAATAGAAATGAAGGGATTAGGTTAGATTTAGGTGTGGTTTTGTGGTGGATTAGTTGTGAACGGAGATTATGCTAGACTATGCACTATTGTGAAGTTTGGATGAATTTTGGTTGCGTTTTTGACAAAAAGAGCTTGCTGTCCCAAATTTGTTTTGAGGTTTTGAGCAACCTAAAAATGTTTTCATTAGGTGTAAAAGTATTTTTTGAAGAGCTTGTTTCGAATAGATAGTTTTTCACATATCGCACTTTAAAATCAGACTTAAAACGGCCAAGTTATAGCCAAATGAAACTTGAAACATTTTTCGGCAAAACCCAATGAATAGTGTGCTGATGTGAATAGTAAAAAGGGTATTCAGACACTTTCGGACATTTTTGGACTTTCTAAACACTAGCGAAACATATAGTAACACATATATATAGATTAGCATCATTTGAAGACGTCATTAACGTATTTTAGGAAAAGCGATAAAGTTACTAAAAATAGTAAGTTTGGTAAAACATTAGCGGATCGGACTTGGAAGTTTAGCGATTATGGTTAGTTAGCGCATTTAAATAAGAAACTTAACAAATAAGGTGACGGAATTTACCGTCTTGAAACTAAAACTTTCCTAAAATAGAACCTTTCATAAAAGTGGTAGTTTAATAACGCCAATACTTACGAAAAACTCTATAATTTATTTAGTCCATACTTTATTAAACAACTAAAGTACAAACACATATGGATGTTCTTACTTAATTTAGTTAACCAAAATATTGATAAAACTAAAAGATTAACGCTCTCGCTCTTAGTGATCGATGCCATACTTACCAATGAAGCTACATCTGATTGGTACACTGTCTGTTAGAGTGTTGTTTTTAGGTAAAGTCAGCAAAATATAAATGTAAAACTTGATAACTAAAATAACAACCTACATGACGACACATTAAGCTTTTGGCGTCGTCGTCGGGGAGTGAAGTTGTTTAATCTTTACTTTTATTTAATATTTTGGTTTTCACCTTAGATGAACTTAACCTCTAGAATTAGTGTAATTTCGATTAGTGTAAAATTATGTATATTTGTTTATAATTGTTTGCTTGTGTATTTGTTTGTTTTGTTTGTGTGTTTGTTTTGTTTTATTGTTTTCTATACACTGTTCTGGTCGATAACTTGATACAGCGCATTCAGAAAAATTGAATACGGCGTATCTAAACTTCTTAACCAACACAACGTATCTTATTCAACAGACTGATATGGCATATCAATCAACTGATATAACAGGAGAAACATATTCTTCATATTGGATTTTCGTGCCTGATTTTCTGTATTACTATCTTCTGAGCAAATCCTGTTGATATTGTTGCCTTTGTTACAGATCGTGTTAATCACAAAATATAGATTGAAGGGGCAAAGACCAGAGTTATAACATAGCTAATCTTGAGGGAATGCATGGAAAAAGCTCAAGCTGAATCAAGTCTTGCTAAATTAAATATCGACAATAATGTGAAAATTGAACTTAGCAAGGAGCACTTAAAGGAATTACAAAATTATGCTTTCAGCAAATCGAAAGAAGAAGTCGTGGTCGCCCACACTGCTAAAGTTCTTCAAATACTTGATTCAATTAAAATTCCCAATGTGGACACAGATCGATTACGCGTGCATGTTTTTCCTTTCTTGCTTACCGGTGTTGCACGAAAATGATGGATAAATGAAGGGTGCGAAAATATCACCGCATGGAGTGAGCTAGTAGGGAGATTCTTTGTTAGAAACACGAAAAGTATCGGTTACTTCCAATTATAGTTAGTTAAAGCCCGTAGTTAGTCCAATATATGATTTGTAATCTAATAGGGCCAAAAGGCCCATGGAAAGCCCACAAAGCCCTTCCATGGCCGGCCATAGGCACTATATAAACACCTCTCCATGCCTTGGAGAGGTTGGTTGGTTGTATTCTCATTTTCTCTTAATACATTTCATGTTTAGCACTTTCTCTCTCTAGAAAATACATCATTCCTTCCACTTTCTCTCACTAGTTCTTGCTTCTTATATATCAAAGATTACTTGTATTCTTCAATTAGTATCAAGAGCCATGGAGTGATTTGCTTACTTCTTGTGTTTATTTCTTTCTTTTTGGTTTGTTTTTTTTCGTACGCATCTTTCTTCTTTTCTTTTGTTTTCGAAGCTTAGTTGTACACTAAAAGGTCATTTACCTAGGTAAATTTGATCTAGTATCATTGAATATAGGTGTATTTGCTTTGGATCAAAGAAAATATATTTTTTGTTCATCTTTTGTTTTCAAAAACCTTATAAAGTACAAATCTTGATTTTGAAATTTTCGGCTTAAAAACTAAAAAGTTGTCATTTTTAAGGTACCTATAGGTTTAAGAATACTAGTTGTACAAAATTTTTTGGGAAAAAACAATCAAAAAGGTGTCTTTTTGTGATTTAAAGATTTTGAGTTTCGTCCGTGTATTGTACGAATTTGCAGTTTATAGTTGTATCCGAATTTGCAATTTCCTGTCTTACACGAATTCGCAACTTGCTTCAATACACAAATTGGCAGTTTTCCATAAGGACACGAATTGGCAGTTTTCCTTTAGGACACGAATTGGCAGTTTTCATTTAGGACACGAATTCGCAGTTTTCTTAAGTATACGAATTTACAATTTTCAGAAGGACACGAATTTGCATTTTTCAGAAAGACACGAATTTGCAATTCTCTTTAAGACACAAATTTGCAATTTTACTGGTATGTGTTTAATTACACATACCTTTGACCTTTAAAACGGACTTAAAAGACTAAAAACATACCAAGAATACATTGTATATGTATGTTTTTATTTATATTGTGCAGGTAACGAATAATCAAGAAAAGGACAAAATCGAAGCCAAAACAACAAAGAACGAGCACGGGAATGGAAAGAGCGTGAAGAGAAGTCAAAAAGTCAAAGTTAAAGTCAACTCCGGAAAGTCAAAGTCAAAACCTAGGCCGTCATCGAAGAAATACTTAATGGGCCAACCCACACCCATCTAATGGGATGGGTCAGCCCATTAAGCTATTTATACAAAGCATAAAGCCCAATATACAAGTTTAGGGGCTGTCATTGCCAACCCCCTAAACTTATACCTCACAAGGACCTCCCATGAAATAACTCTTATAACCTCGAGGGGCTGTTTCTGCCCATTCCCAAAATTTAAACACCACAAAGGACTGAAAGTGCAATAACAGTTATAACATTGAGGGGCCCTTTTTGCCAATTCCTTAAAACCTTTACCCTACACCCTTTTATACCCTTATTTCCCGCCCTACTGTTCACTGTCCCTGTCCCCCCCCCCCTCCTCGACCACTGTTCACAACCAGCCAAAACCCATTACACCACCCTTCCCCACCCCCACATGGCCTCAAGACACCTTGGCAATCCCCAAGCCTCCAATTCGACAAGGGAAGAAGACAAATGATCAATGGTTGAGATTAAGCCCTTGGGGAGCACTCAAAATTGAAGGGCTATGATGATCTCTGCTTTTACCTCACACAACAAACACACATGGCTTCTGTCTCAGCAAAGAAACACATCCAAATAGGACAAAAGACCAAAGAGAAGACAAGCCCTTAGTCGTTTCTATATAAGTAGGGCATTTTTAAGCCATTTGGCATGAAGAAGTAGAGTAACCTAGTTTTAGTTTTCAAGTTATTGTTTTATTAATGTCTTTTAATTTATAAGTCTTGTAATTTGTTTTTAAGTTTAATGAAAAGTTAAAGTTTTTAAGTTAAATTATGATCCTTTTTTTCTTATTGTTAAAAGCCTTCTATAAGCTCTAATAAGCTTGCTACTAAAACCCTTTATAACCTGTTTTACTTTAATACACAAGGAACTTAAGAAAAATTTTACAAAAAGCCACCCTCAAATACCTCAACTTAATTTGGATGATAAGCTAGAAAGGGAAGAGCTTATGGACTCTCACTAGCTTGAATTATACAAGCTAAAGCTTGTAGATTGGTGTGTTTGCCTTGTTTTGAGCAAGGGTATTAGTAAGTTTTCTTATTTTTACATCTTTTAGCTTTTTACTATTCATCTACTTATTTCATGCTTATTGTTGCTTATTTAAGTTGCTTATGCTTGATTGTGCTTGTTGTTTGCTTATTTTATCCTTTGTTTAAGTTTTCTCTTTAAAACTGCTTTATTTGCTTGTAACTGCTTATTTCCTTCTTGCTTATTTTTGTGCTTATTCCCTTGTTTTTCTTACTGCTTATTACTTATTTGTCATGGATTTTTATCTGTCTTTAACTATCTTTGCTTAAATCTTTGCTTAACTGCTTTAAAGTTTGATTTAAAAAATTAAAGGGGTGTTTGGCATAAGGGGACAAACGGGTCATTCTGTGTTTGAAAACCAAATGGGTCATTAGGACAACTTTTACAAGCCTTAACTAAGTGAGTTTAATCTGTTTTCAAGTGTTCCAAAGTCCAAGATCTGATTTTAAAGTCTTGTCTACTTAGTATTTACAACTGTTTTTGATAAAACAGTTTAATTGTGCTATTTGATTAAAAACTTTTGAATAGGTTTTGAGTGTTGTTTTTGGTGTCATTTATAGTATCAAGATGTAGTAAGAGTAAATACTTTTAGTATGTTTGAGTCTCTTTCAAAACTGTTAAAACTTTGTCAAGTCTCTTTTAGTTAAAAAATTTAGCTTTTTCAAACCATTTTTCAGATAGTTTAGATTGTTTTTAGCTTTTAAATTTTTGAGCACAAGCTCACTTAGAGTCATCCTCCATCTGTTTTAACTTTGTTTCAAATCTTAAGCTTATTTTCCTACTTATTCTTAAGCCTGCTCTTTGTCCCTTTGAAACTGACAAAACCAAAAAGTTGTAAAATCTTTGTGATAGCCAATTTCACAAGCCATTTTCTATGCTTATATTTGTTTCAAACTTTAATTTATTTGCATTTTTAGATACCTCATAATCCACTCTATAAGCTCTTATAAGCCTTAAGCCAAAACATTCACTCTAAGGGCTTGAAAATTAAGCCCAAAGAGGCCCCTTTAGGCTGTTGCCTGCAGTTTGTGCCTAAAAGTCCAATTGCTTATTTTAGCTTATGTGCTTAATAGTATTTGCTTATTTGGAGTTAGTATTGCTTATTAGGTTAGGATAGAGCCTTTTTAACTTATTTGGTTTGAATTAGAACTTATTTGAGCTTAATTGCCTTTTTAGCTTAAAAAGTTAAGTGTTCAAGCTCTTTTGTTAATCTGTCATGTTCTAGCTTATTCTGGCTTAACTCCTATGCTTATTTTTGATTGTTTATGTTTTTTAGATATAGCTTAAGTTCATGTCTTAGCTTATTTTGAGTTTGCATTGCTTATTAGTGCTAAAAGTTTTAAACAGTTAAGCCGTTTTAGGATTTAGTATAAAAAGCTAGTTTGCCACATATATTTGCTTATTTTTCAGCTCATTTTTGAGATTCATAAAAAAGTCCAAGTTTTAAACCTGCTTATTTTTGTGTCTTTTATAAGTTTTTTTTTTAAAAAGTAAAAAAAATATTTTATTAAAAAAAGAAAAGGCCAAGGATTGAACCCTGAACCTCCCCCTTTTCAAGCAAACGTCCCACAAACCCACACTCATAACCATCATGCTACAATAGCTCATCCGGTATGAGTTTGCAAAATTAATCATTTAACCACTTCTTTAACCCGTAAGCCCATACGCTGTTTTAGCTTATTTAGAGCTTATTCCAATATGCTGGCAACCCCAGCTTATTTTTCTTGAAACCAGCATAGCTTAATCTACTTTTTTTAATTTTTTTGTATTTTTCCAAAATTGTTTTCTATTTTTAATCATTTATTTTCTTTAAAACTGTTTTTAAATCATAATAAATTATTAAAAAGTCAAAAAAAACATAATTATTTGTTTAAAAAATTTCTTTTATTATATAGTTCCTAGGAAAAATTAAATTTGCTCTCGTAGGGTCATTTTTGCAAAATTTCATTTTTAAAGAACGGGATTCATTCCCGTTCACGTTTTTTGTGTTTTAAAGCACAAACAATTCCGTTTTCGTTCTAGTTTTCTTTTATCTTACTTTTTAGTTAATTAGAGTCTATTAAAAGTGAAAAAATTATTTTAGGTTAATTTTTTAGAAATTAGGGTTTTTAGGTTACGTTTTTAGATTCCCTTTTACATTTTTTTGTTTAAATTTGTGTGCCTTTCTCATTTTTAGTGTAGATTGCATTATTTTTCTCGTAGATTTATAAATTCAATCCAAATCTTGTTCTATTCAAACATCAAATGTCAAACCGACTCTCGACTTTCCAATTCACTCTTCGCTGGGGATAACGACCCGGGAAAACATATATCTTCCGGTTTCATGGATCTTTGTGGATTTTGATCCTCTAATTATATATTTATATTTTTTATATTCTATATATCTAAAGGGGAGAATTTTTAAACACCGTAACCCAATTTTTGGCGCTGTTGCGGGGAGGCGTTCGTAAGGCGTTGTCGTTTCGAAGTTTGACAATTTGTGCCTTGAAGATCCTTCCTTGCAGAGTTATTTTCTTTGTTAAAAAAAATATATCAAAAACATAAAAAAAATTGTCCTTAAATTATCAATAAAAATCACAAGTTGGGTAAAAGACACCAAAAATAAATACTTCTCAACTTGAAGTATTTTCCATCAAGCAAAGTTCCGAACAAAGATCAAAATTACTTTTGTGTTACTTGCGCATGGTACGGATTCACCTTTGAAAGATAACAAATCAAGAAGCGGTATAAGACGGGTTATTCCTAGGAACTACGATCCTAAAGGAGAAAGGTTTTTAATAGCTTCGCGCTTTCCTACTCCTCCGATCCTTTGAGCGTTTTCTTTTGAAGAGTTACCGAGAAGCTTGTTGATTATTAGGTTTAAGTTGTCTTATCTCGTTGTCCGTTATTAAAATAAATTGTGAATTCATTATTGATAAACCAAAAAGAACCAAAAAAAAATTAGTGTAAAATTTTTTTTTTATATTTTCGTGCATGGCACTCGTTTCCAATCCCGTAATTTACACGTCAACAACAACAAGCCCACAGTTTTCGCTTGAACCATTTAATCAGCTTCTCGTACTTACGTGGCCTATAATCGACTATGGCTCAATTTGTCAAAGCACCCACGAGGGTTACGAGGGATGCCATCGTTGTTCCTCGAAATCAAGCGGACAACTTTTGAGCTTAAGCACGGTTTATTAACCTCGTTCAAAATAAGCATTCATATCGGCATGACAAACAAGGCTCTGTCACATCCGTTAGTTTCAACAGATCCCTTCGCATAGATGAAGTTCCGACGACCGAGTACGTCGATTAACGCTTATTCTTTTCCATTTTCTCGAGGGGGTCCGCCCGCGAATTTGCTTGAGAAAGAACCCCTCCGATTGATTCTTTAAACAGGATGATCTTGTTTCGAAATTCAGCAACAAATTTTTCCCTCCCTCTACGAACTCAATCTTCGAACTGAAAAATCACGAGCATTTCACCAACGATTTGATGAAACTTTTGTTTATGATGGTCCTAGGACGGATTCAATGATCTTCTTGGGATGTCCACATCATTGGATTTTCGGAATTTGTCATCACTCGACTTACATTCTACAATGCCTTTAACTCAAATGATCAAGTTCGGTTGAATTCGCGCGGGTGTAATTTTTTGGATAGATGCTCGAGAATGCTAATGATCATCGAGAGCAAATCAAGGTTTGTATTCACCTACAAGCCGTTGGTACGAGCATTCCACCCGGTATCTCACGATGTAGCGCTCTCCACGATGTTGCCTGAACTCAGATAGTGATGAACTCCTTTGGATTCTTCGATAAGCAAAATCCAATTCTCGCGACCGTAAAGGCGGTCGAGGAAAAATGTGTAACTTGCGGTGGTGCTCATTCTTACCAAATTGTCCGCCACGATGCGGCAACATTTATCATGGACACATATTCAAGAATTATGTTTCCCAAGCCGTCGTGGCTAAATTTCAATCAAGGATAATTACGTTACCGAGCCTCAGATGTGCTAATTCAAATTCGGACATCCGGGTTTTCCTCCGTTCAAACATCCCAAAACAATCAAGGAAATAATCAATATCCGTTTACAACCAAAACTGGGATAATTACAAACCAGTGGACCAATCCACAACCACGGTCTATCAAAGACAATTCATCAACTCCGGTTATTTGTCTAACCTCTTGTTATCAAGCCCCAGCTTACAAGGTACGCTCCTCAAAAAACACAAGGCTGTGTCAAAACTGATTCTTGAGAACTATGTCAAAGCTAATGATGCGGTGATCAGCTAAAACATGCAATAGCACAATGCTCTAATATAACGGACTTGCTCACCAAAATCGCAAATTCTAATTGCCGCTTTACTTCGGCTGGGTTCTCAACACAGCACCACCGTAGCTAACCCCAAGGGTGAATTGGAAGCAATACCACCCGATGTTGTGACCTCTTATGATGGACCTCAAGTTCACCACAACTTTTCTCTTCTAAGGGTGATGGAAAATGAACCGTATGGTGATCAAAGGACCGACGCCTCCTACTAATAACGGAAGTACCAAAGACGTCCAACCTTTGGTTGTCCAAGATCAACCTCAAGTACTAAATTCTGAGCCCGTTGTTACTCTCGTTAGTGCTCTGATGCCTAGCCCAAAACCGTCAATTATGTATCCTTCAGCGTACATGATGAAAGCGCCCTGAATCAGCTAACGACAAATGGAGAAATTTTTACGAATCTTTTAAAGATTTGGTTTCGACAATAAGCTTAACGGATGCTTTGATCTTATGCCTATTTGGCTCGACTCTTAAAACCTTAAATTGGAACAACGAAAAATTAAGTGAATGGCTAGAACGCCTTGAATGAGGCATTGTTCGTGCGTTCCTCCTCAACACTGCTTACTTCGAAAACTTGGAGACCGGCAAATTCCTCATACCATGTTTTTTTGGAATTTTTTTTCCCGAATGGATGAATGTTAGTTGGCCGATCTTGGCTGCAAGCATAATCTCTCATGCCATTATCCGTGTGGAAAAAACTAGTCTCTTCAGGAAGCTCACTCTATTGTCTGGACTCTAGAACTTGCGGACCCGTTTGATCACCCACTATCGTATCGTCCAAAGATATCGCGTAAAGTAGATAATTTCAATTCCCGGCCGAGTATGTAGTCGTAGACTTTGATACGATTCCCAGAGTACCTCTAATTCTCGGAGATCCTTTTTAAATGACCGGACGTGCCTTTGATTGTTGTATCCGCAGGAGAATTACACTCTTGTGTTGGAAAAGAAGCCGTAACATTCAATCTGATCAAATTCGCGGTACTCTTAATGTCTGATGTATGACAGCCGACTCCGAAACGGCCTCATCGCCATGGCATGTGAGGTTCTTTTCAGAAGTTTCGTGTATTCTCGATGTCATCACGATTGGCAAACTCCCCTCACTCTCTTATTATGCCGATCGTTTTCTACCTCTTCTCGACTCTCACTCCCTTCGGTGGATAGTGATTTTCTCTGAGGACGTCAATGCTTTCTCGCTTCTTTGATGATGATCCACTTCACCGGAATAGTGATGACTTCTTATTATGACCCGGAGGGGATGTTCTTCTTCTTGAAGCATTCTAAATGTATGACTCCATCCCCCCTCCCAATCAAGGGAATCTTATTGCCCAGAATTCGAAAAGAACCTAAAGTGATTGATGAAGCTAAAAAGATAAATCTTCATTGATGAACCCCGAAGTCAGAGCTCAAGGATTACCCCTCATCTCGAATATGCATTTTTAGAGGGTGACGACAAGTTCCCGACATAAATTGCTAAAGACATTGAGTATTGACGGAAAAAGCCGTCTCTAAATGGTTGAATGTCCCGCAACGCGAGCCATCGCTTAGAAACTCTCGACATTAAAAGGGTATTAACTGGATTTAGTACTGTAAAGATTCTTTATGCAGAGGCTATAAACCCGCGGTCCAACTCAAAGACTGGGTGAAATCCAAAGAATCCCCGATGTTATCAACCAGGGAGGTTGAAAAACTCGTCTTGATCGCTGGATAAATTTACCCGATCTCGGATAGTCTTAGATAAGCCCGTACATTGCTGTACCATAAAAAGGGTGGTTTGTTTCGTTGTTTGAAATGATGAAAATGAGTTGATCTCGACTCGATTGGTTAACAGGGGTGGCGTGTGTGCATTGACCTACCGTAAAGGTATGAAGCACCGTAAGGAACCTTTTCCACTTCCCTTTATGGATTAAATGCTCGAGAGATTAGCGGGAAACGATTACTATTGTTTTCTCGATGGTTTCTCGGGTTACTTTTAAATTCCCATCGATCCTAAAAGATCAAGAAAGACCACAGTCATCAGTGTCTTACGGAATGTTTCGCCTTTCTGTTCGCATACCTTTCGGCTTATGCAATGCACGGGCACGTTCCAGCGGTGTTATGCTGGCAATCTTTCATGATATGCTATTGAAAAGGAGATGGAAGTCTTTTATGATGACTTCTTGTGTATTTGGGAATTCATTCGAAAATTGCCTCTCTCGCTTAGACAAGATGCTTCAAAGGTGTGAAGACACCAATCTTTGTCTTAATTGGGAAAAGAGCCATTTTATGGTTAAGGTAGGAATTGTCCTTGGCCATATGATTTCCAAAAACGGGATTGAGGTTGATAAAGCCAAAGTCGATGTGATTGCTACATTACCTTATCCCACAACCGTTAAGGGTGTTCGGAGTTTTCTCGGTCATGCTGGTTTCTACCGACGGTTCATTAAGGATTTCTCCAAAATTTCCCGACCGATGACTCATCTCCTTGAGAAAAATACTCCGTTCATCTTCTCCAATGAATGTATTGAAGCTTTTAATACATTAAAGAAAAAACTTACTGAAGCTCCAATCTTGATTGCCCCAGACTAGGATTTGCCATTTGAACTTATGTGCGATGCAAGCGACTTTGCCATATGTGCGGTCTTAGGGCAACGTCATGAGAAACACTTTAAGCCTATACACTATGCTAGTAAAACAATGACCGAGGCGGAATCCCGTTACACCACGACGGAGAAAGAAATGTTAGCCGTGGTGTATGCCTTCGAAAAATTCCGGTCTTACCTCATCTTGAACAAAAGCATTGTGTATACTGATCACTCCGCCCTAAAATATCTCTTTGCAAAAAAAGATTCCAAGGCGAGATTGCTCCGGTGGGTTCCCCTCCTTCAAGAGTTTGATTTCAACGTAATTGACACAAAAGGAGCCGAGAACCTCGCGGCAGATCATCTTTCCCGATTAGAAAATCCTTATGAAAATGTGCTCGTCTCAAAGGATATAAATGAAAAGTTTCCTCTCAAGACACTCCATATGGTGAGTTTTCGTGGTGACTCAAGTACCCCGTGGTTTGCCGAGTATGCAAATTACCACACGGGGAATTTCATTGTTGGAGGAATGTCGTCCTAACAGAAAAACAAGTTTTTCAAGGATGTTAAACACTACTTTTGGGACGACCCCTTGTTGTTCAAAATATGTGCAGATCAAGTGATCCGGCGGTGTGTGCACGGCAAAGAAGCTCTCGACATCCTCGAAGCTTAGCACAATGGACCCTTGGGGGGACATCATGGTGCAAATCTCATCGCCAAAAAGGTCTTTGATGCCGGTTTCTTTTGGCCCACGATTTACAAAGATGCACACGAGTTGGTTAAAAATTGTGACTCGTGCCAACGTCAGGGAAAAATTTCACAAAGGGATAAGATGCCTCAAAATTCCATCTAAGTTTGTGAAATCTTTAACGTTTGGGGCATTGATTTCATGGGGCCATTCCCGTCTTCACGAGGGAACAAATATATACTCGTGGCGGTCGACTACTTGTCAAAATGGGTTAAAGCGAAAGCGCTCCCCACCAACGACGCCCGAGTTGTTTGCAAGTTTCTTAAATCTCTCTTCGCCCGATTCGGTGCCCCTCGTGCTATCATAAGTGATCAAGGAACCTATTTTTGCAATGACCAGTTTGCAAAGGTCATGCTTAAATACGGAGTCACTCGTAGTCTCTCCACCGCGTATCACCCACAAACATGTGGGCAAGTTTAGGTATCTAATCGTGGCTTGAAACAAATTCTTGAAAGGACCGTGGGTGAGAAACGTACCTCTTGGTCGGACAAACTAGATGATGCATTTTGGGCCTTCCGTACAACTTACAAAACACCCATCGGGTGCACTCCATACAAGCTCGTGTAGGAAAAGGCATGCCATCTACCGATCGAACTCGAGCACAAAGCCTGTTGGGCCTTGAAGCATGCTAACTTTGACCTTTTGATCGCGGGTGATCACCGCAAAGTTCAACTCAATGAACTAAATGAACTTCGTGATCATGCCTATGAGAACTCTTTGATTTACAAGGAGAAAACTAAGAGGATCCATGACGCCAAGATCAAAAACCGTGTTTTTAACGTCGGTGATCAAGTCCTCCTCTTTAACTCTAGATTGAAGATGTTTTTGGGTTAGTTAAAATCCCGTTTGTCCGAACCGTTCACCATTGCCCATGTTTTTCCATATGGCACCGTTAAGTTATCTCAAACCTCTGGGCCAAACTTTAAGGTGAACGGTCATCGAATTAAGCACTACTTTGGAGGGGACGTACCAAAATTGGTTGTCCCGGATCTCCAAACCTTCCCCACAGACCATTGAATTCGGGGATTGGGTCAAGCTTAGTGACCCTAAACAAGCGCTTCGTAGGAGGCACCCCATGCTTATCCTTGTATAATCTTAGCTGTAGTAATGAATAAATGTTTGTTGTTATGAGAGGCTTGCCTCTTTCCTTTCTCATTTGCTTGTGTTTTTGTGATTGTCTAGGATTGTCCCGGATTTTTTAAGTCTCTCGTACTCGCGGCTTTGTCCTTCGATCACAAGAGCTTCAAATCCTCAGCTTCATTTGGGGAATCCAATATCCTAATCTAATCGACTAACATTTATCTTTGAGCATACTTAATAAATGGCTTAGGAGTTGCGTAGAGACCCTTCGTAAAACATTAAGGACAATGTTTATTTCTAGTATGGGGGGATCTTCGATTTTATTATGCCTGCAGTCGTTGTTTTCGCGTAATCCCGTTTTAACAACCTTTGACCTTTAAAAACAGACTTAAAAGACTAAAAACATACCAAGAATACATTGTATTTGTATGTTTTCATTTATATTGTGCAGGTAACGGATAATCAAGAAAAGGACAAAATCGAAGACAAAACAACAAAGAACGAGCACGGGAATGGAAAAAGCATGAAGAGAAGTCAAATCAGAGTCAAAAAGTCAAAGTCAAAGTTAACTCCGGAAAGTCAAAGTCAAAACCGAGGCCGAAATCAAAGACATACTTAATGGGCCAACCCACACCCATTTAATGGGCTGGGTCAACCCATTTAATGGCCTGGGTAAGCCCATTAAGCTATTTATACAAAGCATAAAGCCCAATATACAAGTTTAGGGGCTGTCATTGCCAACCCCCTAAACTTATACCTCACAAGGACCTCTCATGAAATAACTCTTATAACCTCAAGGGGCTGTTTCTGCCCATTCCCAAAATTTAAACACCATAAAGGACTGAAAGTGCAATAACAATTATAACATTGAGGGGCCCTTTTTGCCAATTCCTTAAAACCTTTACCCTACACCCTTTTATACCCTTATTTCCCGCCCTACTGTTCACT
>BQNB010126067.1:965-19662 GCA_026074375.1 Tanacetum coccineum
ACAAAAGACACGAAAATGGCAGCTTATAATGTTGCATTGGTTGGCATGATGGTAATGTTGAGCTGTGTTACGTTAAGTTTTGCAAAGGTATACACAGTTGGAGACTCGGCTGGTTGGGCGCTAGCCGTAGATTACAATACTTGGGCTAGCGACAAAACTTTCCGTGTGGGAGATAAACTTGGTAAGCATTTTCTCGATTTTTATAGGTTATACGACCTTGTTACCGACGCGATTACTTTCGTTGGCTTATTGTCATTTTTACCACTTAATCCACAAGAAATTGTCACTCAGAATGTTATTAACTTATTATGCTTTCTTTTGCTAGTGTTCAACTACGATAGCAGCCATACGGTGGATCTAGTGAGCTCAACCGACTACGCAGCTTGTGCCATAGGAAATTCCATTGCATCATACAACACTGGTACCACCACCATTGCTCTAAACACGACCGGATCACATTACTTTATATGTGGTATCATGGGACATTGTACTGGTGGAATGCAGCTAACAGTCAAAGTCACAAGCAGCGACGACATTAGTCCTTCAACCGCCCCATTAGCCGCTCCATCACCCTTAACAGCTGATTCTCCCACCGCCACACCTTTTGGAAACACCCTTCCTAATCCCACACTTGCTGGAAGTGGTAATAACATTCCTGTTGATAGTTCAGCGCAGGCCGTGTCGCCATTTGTGGGCTTTGTTTTCGGTTTGGTTGCATTGATTCTTGCTTGAGTATACTAGCCAGGATAGCGGCAGTGCATGTTTTCATCTTAGATTCTTTTTAATGTATTTTTGTTTAATTTCCTACATTATCATTGTGATTATGATTATTGGATTGTTTGTTATTATTTTACGAGGTATCAAGATCTGTCAAGTTTTCAATTAACTTTATTAAGAGTTTTTAATTTTAAACAAATTTAAACTAGCTGAATTAAATTCAAGTTTAGCCTAAATTTGTTAAGCTAAACTCGAGCTCAAAGCTTAGCTTAAGATTTGTCGAGTTTTCATTGACTTATCAACTTTAATTGTTTGTTTAAAACAAATGAAAATATAAATCATCGAGCTGAATTCAAGTTTAGCCTGAATTCTCAAGCGAGCATTTAGCCGTAGCAATGTTTGGGTGAGACTAATGTCCCCAACAAAGAAGTTGCAAGTTGAACGCTCGTTTTGAAAAGTATACATTGTGTTTGTTCTTTTGTACTGGTCATATTCTCGTTATATTCTCAAAAACCCGAAACTGCCATAAACACTTGGGCCCATACATAATTTACTCAAAACACCAATTGTCACGTTCAAACATCTCCACGATCTCTTCAAAAGTGAGATCTTGTTTTATGTTGAACATCTTGTGAATCTCTTCAGGATTCTTCCCAATGATCATGTCAACAACAGCTTTAGTCGTCACGTCCAAGAGGCTCCTGATCTGCAGACGGCAAACAGCCTGAAATGAAGACAGAAAATTAGAGTATGAACATACTCATGAACCAGATGATACCTATGGATAGATACAAAACAATGACAATGGAATTTATTTATTTATTTCTAAATAAACACGGGATACAAGAGAAATTTTAAATCTTGAAGGTATTGTTATACTCTCAAGTCTCGACAGTGGACAATAGACACAACCATGCCGTTATATAACATTCAAAAAATTAAATAAACAGCATAATATAGCAAACTAAAATAGAATACTAATGGAAGATTGAAACTATCCTAGAGTGTTTTTGGCACAATGACATGATCAACATAAAATATTACAGGGCTGTTTATCAACTTGAAAAAGGGCAATTGTAGGAATAGGTATATGAGACTTTACTTTCCTTCAGATATCTCTGTATACTGGAAGTCATGTATTATTTTGCATAATCATACTATCGAAAAAAAATGGGTTATATATTTGATCGTGCAATACACCATCACATTGGTGGTGCGACAAAAAATGGGGTAAAATTGCAGATCAATCACTTTAAAGATAATGTCAAACATCATTCAGTAGTTTATTTAAATCCGAAGACATGTAAGATATGTAAATCATAGAGATAAATTGTGGAAAGATTAGAATCTCGGCATTAATCATGAAATGCATAGCTTATTACATAAAAATCATTATACTTCGCATTTTTGTTCACTAGAGTCAGTGATATGGTTGTTTGACTGATACTATCAAAACTTGCTAACCAAGTCACCATACTATCAAATTTGTCATGTGAGGTGATAAACTTATATAAACAATCATTTAGATTATCTCGGTAACCGGGTACCTCATACCAACTGATTACCTTATCAAAATGTCCGAATCATGTGTCATGTCATCCTAACGTCACTTTTAAACTCAGTTTTATTGGTTAACTTTTAACGGAAAAGTATTTTCGTGAGAAAAAGTTAAGTATAAAAATGAGTTTATTGTCTTTTTAGATTACGTGACTTATATTTGGATACTAGTAAATGCGTGACTGGTTAATATAAGTTACCCGGTTACCAATGATCAAATGATTGTTTTATAAAGTTCAATGACTCACTTAGCTAATTTCGACAGGAAAGTGACTTGGTTAGCAAGTTTCGATAGTACAATGTGTCAATCAGCGATAAAAATAATACAATGACTTAAGTTTGACAAAGTTTGGTACGGTCTTTCGAATGTTACTTCTAAATATCATTAGATTTATGTGATTATAATTCATCCGGCAATCACATAAAAAAGTATTCAACATATCCTCAGTTTTATGTGATTATAATCTTTTTTTCTTCAAACTTTAAGGTATCCATGTATTGTTAGTCAACGTCATAAAGTAAGTAAATATTGTGAATACATGACTAAACTAGAGTTTAACTGAAAATGTTTTAGCCTGGTTTTAAAGAATTACACTAACTTTGGAAAACACTATATGTTTAAACAATGATCATTACCAATTTCATACATTGATCTTCAAAACATCGCCAACTAGCTAGATACAATATATAGAATAAATGAAGAACTAAGTACCTTAGATAACGAAGAAGGTAGAACCAAAATTCCTGAAATATAGGTAGGATGAGGGTGATAAACATAGATCCCATGTTCATGTTCATCTTCATTTGAATCAATCTTCCAAAACCCAAAGTCTCCGCAGTCGTTTTGAGCAACCATCCTCATGTCTTTAGTTGGGTAGAATTTAACTTCCGTTAACTCTTGCGAAGTTTTTGTCTTTCACTTTCATGGACTTAGCGTCAACGGAAGCATAAGAAGTAATCGCACTAGTATCCGCCTCATCGTTAGCTTTCACACACACCTCCTTTATATCCTTTACGAGTTTTTTTTATCATCTACCACAAAACTGGTAGATGCATCTTCCATGCTGACGGGGCCTAGTGTTCTTGGTCTTTTTTTAGTATATCAGTCACTAAAAAAAAGACCAAGAACACTAGGCCCTGTCAGCATGGAAGATGCATCTACCAGTTTTCTGGTTGATGATAAAAAAACTCGTAAAGGATATAAAGGAGGTGTGTGCGAAAGCTAACGATGAGGCGGATACTAGTGCGACTGCTAGTTATGCTTCCGTTGACGTTAAATCCATGAAAGTGAAAGACAAAAACTTCGCAAGAGTTCTGGTAAGGTAACGGAAGTAAAATTCTACCCAACTAAAGACATGAGGATGCATGGTTGTTGCTGGAAACGACTGTGGAGACCTTGGGTTTTGGAAGATTGATTCAAATAAAGACGAACATGGGATCTATGTTTATCACCCTCATCCTGCCTATATTTCAGGAATTTTGGTTCAACCTTCTTCGTTATCTACTTCATACTTAGTTTTTCATTTATTCAATATTTTGTATCTAGCTAGTTGGCGATGTTTTGAGGATCAATGTAAGAAATTGGTAATAATCATTGTTTAAACATATAGTGTTTTCCAAAGTTAGTGTAATTCTTTAGTCATGTATTCACAATGTTTACTTATTTTATGACGTTAATAATACATGGATAGCTTAAAGTTTGAAGAAAAAAAGATTACAATCACATAAAACTGAGGATACGTTGAATATTTTTTTATGTGATTGCCCGATGTATTATAATCACATAAATCTTATGATATTTATAAACTAAAAGATAATTGACCACATGCATATATTAAAACAAAACAGAAGTGGCAAAAAAAGAGACTTACATGAAGAAGATCAATAAGACCGCTCTGATTCTCTTCCACGAATTCAGAATTGAAATCCTTCAATTGCTCATGGGCGTGCTTTTCATTGGTATTCCGGGTCTCCGCATGTTTCTTACAGAATTCAATAACCTTTGAAAGGATCTCGCTTGTGAATTTGAGTGCCAACGAGCCAACAAATTCGTATTGGATTCAGTTATTCATAACACACGACTCCATGGCAGACAATTCATCGACACATGGTCGGAGCTAACTATCTGGACCGACTTTGACTTGGATGAAACTGATTCAGAACAAAACCCCTAATTTAAGGATATTGAACTTGCCTTTTGTACTTTAAGTTTTGGCATCTATTAAATTCAGCAACAAGCAACTTATATTGGCTAAAGTCAGAATGCTTCACTTAATCAAACAAGACACAAAATTTCAGACTTGAAGATCGAGACAACATCCAATTTGGGTCTGTTTATAAGTAGTATATTGGCAGATTTTCGTCCGTCTAGTAAATACTAATCAGACTCGATAAGATATGTCCTACTAAAATTTGACAATTTGATATGTATCCTTTTAACTAAGCCGTATATACAAAACTGATATGTGACAAAATAGATGAGCACGTGACTTGCACGTGCCATCTCATAACCACTTTCCCGCCCAAGTTTCCTTTAAATACCCTGTTTGTTCTTCATTTCCAATTAGCTTAGATTTGTGAAACTCTCTCTCAATTTCTGTAACCAACTTGTAACTGATTCAAGCTAATAAGCTGATCGTTAATCATTGAGTTTGAAGGTCCAAATCTTGTTCTAGTTTTGAGATTTCATCTTCTTCTCCAGTTCTTATACCATTTCATTCTTGAAATCTATAAGTTCATATCAAAAACTTGAGCATTAATTGGTATCTCTAAACCTACATTTTGTTTAAGCTTATATAGTTGGCTTTTATGGCTTATGTGGTTTTCGGCTTATGATTCGTAAACTCACTTTATATGGCTTATTTTGAAACTTTCCGGGTTGTATAAAAACCGGAGAGTTTCCCAAAAATAGCTTATAAAACATACGTCAAAAACCAAATCAACCATAAGCTCGATATATAAGCTTAAATAAACACTCCTTAACATTAAAAGACACAAATTAAATACTATATACAATGACATGATAAACTCTAAACCTTTATAATTAAAAAAAAAAGTTATAAGAAAACTCACTGTTTTCATTTTCTTTAGGCTGGCGTCTCTTGAACAACTTGCCATCTTACCAAATTAGGGTTTGATATATTCGGGAAAAATTGTGTATTTAGAGGAATAGTATGTCGGTGTGTCATGGATTGGCCCTTCTTGTTATGTGAATGTTGCAATTTTGATCCATGAGTTTCATTAGTTGTCTTTTTGTGACTTCCAGATTTTTATAAAAATATACTTAGAGACGAAGATAAACCGAATGAGTAAATACGATAGCTTTAAAGAAGGGAGATATGAAATTTCTTAAAAAACATAAAACTCTATTGTTTTGATAATGATTTTAATGGATTAAAGCTTAGGGTTTAAGGTGTTTGACTGTGTTTTTAAAGTAGGCTACTAGGGTTTTTTATGATAAGTATAATTTAAGATTAACTGCCCCTAATTTAAGTATGAAAAAAATTAAATAATTTTAGAATATATCACCCTAAAAGGAGGAGAGATATAAAATTTCCCCTAATTTAGGATTAATTACCCCTAATTTATTATTAATTACCTCTAATTTAAGTATGAGAAAAATTACATAATTTAGAATAATTGGGTATTCGGTTCTGGAACCGAGAACCGGTGGAACCGAACCGAACCGGCCCAAGAACCGAAAAATCTCAAACTCAAGAACCGAAACTGGAACCGGCGGTTCTGGTTCCGGTTTGGTTTTTCTTGGTTCCAGTCCGGTTCTTGATTCCGATCCGGTTCTTTGGTTCTTTTGCTCATCCCTAGAAGTGCCCCTATAAAAAGATGATTTAATTCTCGTCGCGATGATATGTTTTGTTTTGCGTAACGATTAACGGTTTGTGAGGTATTTAATTTTTAAAAATAGATGAAAAGTGAGTTTTTTTTATTTGATGAAAAAATGAATGACTAGGATTGGTTCATTTGGTCTTTACTAAATGTTGGGTCAATGTTGAACTTTTTTCAGGTTGGTAAAGCGGCACGTAGCAGCAAATCAACATAAATAACATATGTTAAAGCTATGCATTATATGGTAAATGCCAGTATTTTTGGGGTTATTAGGTTATACCTATTTGAATAGAATTTACATAGTGGCGGAAGGCAAACGCGCAACAAGCTGCGCCGCTAGCCCCTTTTTGAATTGCAAAACTTATTCTTTTAAAAACAATATATGTGGATATGGGAGTCATAACATTACTATGCATAACTCGTTGAACTCTGTATAGAAGCTCCACCGTCTCGTGTGCAAGAAAACAAAAGGTATCGAACGCGAAAGGAAGAAACACATGCTGATTTTTAATGCATTATTTCTTGTGTTTTGTCACTTTGCACGAGGCGGCTTTCAAAGCAGCCTGTCTAACGGGTCAGTCAAAAAGTTCATTTCTTGGCAGATATCCCGGCACGCCTAGATACGTCAAAAAGCTCATCCGTAACCATATCGTGTCGGTACTTGAAGCCTGTAAGCTCTTTAAAATGAATCGTATGATCCCCATATGAATCCAAACATGCCTTGCGACAAATTGGGAACATCTCATCAACCGGAAATAATGGAATCATGAGGCGATACTTAAGGATAGTATGACATTTCATCGGTGACATATGTTGACCTAGACCGTCTATGGGGATAACTAGTAGAAAATCATGAGCATGTGGTGCACATAGACACTCAAAAACTACTTTCTGCCTCACATTCATGTCAGAGTGGAATTTACATTGTTAAAACAATAACCGATCCTCCAAAAAAATGACAATTTACAAGTTAGCATGTATCACAATTCAATCATATGGCGCCCCACAATAGAAAGCAGACCTTACACTCCTTGTTATTATCATACATCAGAAATAAAACGACTTCCTTGTATAAGCAATTGAATCCAAATCAACAGGTGGAGGCAAAAAGCTTGAATTTTGAACAATATCCTCATATCAGTGTTTGCTTAGATTGACTTAATTGATATGGTTCAGGTTTGATTATGTAATGTGAAATTGAATAATGATATTATTTGACAAGATTCAACATGAGTTATAAGCTTTAGGTTTCTAAAGATGAAAACTTTAAGGAAATTGGTGTATGTCGAGTATGTAAGAAACTGGGGAGCTCTGAATGATAACTTCTATATATGGTAAGAGACCTCTTCCAAGGAAGAAACGTCAAGCGAAACCTATAAACCTTAGAGGTGGTAGAGATCTATTAGATGATCTTATGTCGGTAAAGCTCCCTGTTCAAATAAGCAGTAACTTGCTTATAATCTGATCTAAATAAGTCATTATGCAAGTGTTCTTATTCTTTGGTTTCTAGTATTTGTTGTTTTGCAGGCCTAAAGTTTGAGAGACCAAAGGTGTTATCTTAAAACTTGCCATGGATACATTTGTCTAAGATTAAAGCTTGCTATTGTTGGAGGGCCAGTTTGGATCTTCTGTGGCTATTTATTAAAGAGAAAAAGGGGCTCAGGAACACACGATCATTTTGATCAAAAGCCTAATCTCTCCCAATTCACCTTCTAATCATTCTCTTATTATCTTGTAATCGTTTGATATTTGATCTCACATCAGTTTGGATGGTTTTTGGTTGTTAATCTGATCTTGTAACAGATTAGTTGTTGATTAATAAAAGGTTTTATAATTGTTTTTGATACCATCTCACATGGTATCAGAGCAATAGGCTGTCAATTCAATCGATTTCTGGTGATTACTCATTGGATCAAAAAAATTAGGGTTTGATTCAAACCCTAATTTTTGGGGGTACTTTTGTGGGCTGATTGTTGGATCTGGTTTATTGTTATCCTTTGACTAAGTGAATTAAAGGAAGGGCTAAGGTGTTCCAAATATTAATTGCTCTTTGACTAAGTGAATCAAAGACAATTAAGACTCATCTTCTTCCGCTGCAATATATGCTCTGTAACACCTCTTTTTATTTTTCTTGCATCTCTTATTTTATGATCCTGCAATTGTGAGTGCTTGGTCTGCCCTTGATCTGCCACTATAAGTGGTGTGAAAGCCTGGAACTATCTTCCTTTCTCTTATCTTTATTATTTGTTCTTTCTGTTGATTTTATAATGGCTGTTGATGATGCTGTTAAGTTTGATGCTGGTCCTTCTTCTGATCTTAATCTGTCTTTTGGTGATCCTCTTTACTTGCACCCTCATGATACTAGTGGATCACCTATTGTGACTATAAAGTTAACTGGAACTGAAAATTATAAAATGTAGAGTATAGCCATGACTTTTGCTTTAAGAAACCATAACAAACTTGGTTTTATTGATGGAACGTGTAAAAGAGAATCTGATAATCCTAGTCGTACTAATCAGTAGGATATGTGTAACTATGTTGTTGTTACCTGGATTCTTAATTCTTTAAGTTCTGACTTATTTGCTGGTGCCATATATGCTAAAACTGCATCTGAAATGTGGGATGATCTGAAAGAAACCTATGATAAGGTTGATGGCTCTGCTGTGTTTAATTAACATAAAAGTATAAATTCATTAAATCAAAATAATCCCCCCTTTGTCGAATACTATAATAACTTGAACTCTTTGTGGAAACAATTTGATGTTATGATTAGCCTGCCTCCTTGTAATTGTGATGCTGCCAAACACTTTGACCAACATAATCAACTTGTTAGGTTGATGCAGTTTCTTATGGGCTTCAATGAGAGTTACCTGGCTATTAGGAGCAACCTTCTTACTAGAGAACCTTTACCAAGTGTTAAAACTGCTTTTTCTGTGATTAGTGGTGAAGAGTCTCATAGGAATATCTCCTCTATTGGGACAACTAAACCTGCTGCAACTGCCTTTTTGACCAAAACTGTTGAAAATAATAAGAAGAGGTTTAATAACAATAACAACCACAAAGGGTCTGATAATTCTAATTCTAATAACAGGGGGCCTAATCCTAATCTAAAATGCACCAATTGTAATAAAATTAGCCATAATGTGGATAGATGCTTTGAAATCATTGGATATCCTGCTAGTTATGTTAAAAAGAACCTGTGTCTGGCAATAATGCTTCTACTGAATCTCATTCCAATGGTGTGAGTAGCAACAATGCTACTACTAGCAACTGTCATGTCTCTCTTTCTAGTGAACAGTTAGCAAGGCTCATGAATCTTTTGAATGAAAATGTTGCTTCCACTGCCAATGCCAATATGGCAGGTAAAAAATTTATGAATATCAAGGGAATCTTTTTGAATGGCAGTGTTAAATTTAACTTAAATTTCAAAAGGTTTTTTTAATGGAAACACAGATTTTGTCTTTGGAAACATAAGTGTGGGTTGGATTGTTGATTCAGGGGCAAATCAACATATGACTATGTCTGCAAAATTTCTATCAAATGTTGTTGATGTTTCAAACTTGGGCTTAACTGTTGGGCATCATAATGGAACTCAAGCTTTAATTACTAAAATTAGAGATTTAAAAATAAACAATAAAGTCACTTTATATGATGTTCTTGTGGTACCTGAGTACACTTTCAGTCTTCTATCTGTTCATAAACTTTCAAGAGACATCAAGTTGTTTGTTGTTTTTAATGAGAGTAATTGTTATATTCAGGACTTAAAGGCAAACAAGACTGTGAAGATTGGTAAACAACACAATGGCCTTTATTTGTTTGATACCTTTAAGATTGTATCCAATAGTTGTATTGCCTCCTTTTTTGTCCCTAAGACCCTCTAGCATCAAAGACTTGGTCATCTTGCTGATCAAGTCCTTGATGTCCTCAAAACCACTCTAAGTCTTGATAGTCATTCTACTTCTGATCATCTCTGGGATACTTGTAACAAAGCTAAACAAACCAGAGAACCATTTCCTCTAAGCAACCATAAATCAACAAAAATTAGGGAATTAGTGCATCTGGATGTTTGGGCCCTTATAAAATCACTAGCAGAGATGGTTTTAAATATTTTCTAACCATTACAGATGACTACTCTAGAGAAGTTTGGGTTTATATGTTAAAAGGGAAAGATGATGTCTATGATTCTATAATAAGCTTTGTACAAATGTTTCTAAATTAGTTTGAAATCAATATTAAAGTTTTCAAAAGTGATAATGGGACTGAGTTCACTAATAATAGACTTTAAACTTTCTTTAGTAACAAAGGAATCCTTCATCAGACCACTTGTGTTTATACACCTCAACAAAATGGAATAGTATAAAGGAAACATAGGCATCTTCTTAATGTAGCTAGATCCCTTATGTTTCAGGGGGAATTACCTTTATATCTTTGGTCTGAATGCATCCTAACTGCTGTCTATATTATTAACAGGATTCCTTCTTCAGTGTTATCTGGCAAATCCCCTTATTTCTATGTGTATGGGCATGACCCTTCACTCTTTCACCTTAGGGTTTTTGGTTGTCTTTGTTATATAACTATTTTAAATAATCAAGATAAATTCAGTAGCAGATCTAAAAAATGTGTTTTTATTGGGTATTCAAATTCAAAAAAGGGTTACAAACTTTTGAGTCTTGAGAACAAATCTATATTTTAATTCAGAGATGTTAAGTTTTATGAAACAGTGTTTCCTTTCAAAATGAAAAACAATATGAAACAAACTGAATTTGAGCCTGGTGTGACTAAAGATTTGAATCATAAATTTTTTTTACCCTAAAAATCCCAATGATGAAGGGAGAGTGTCTTCCAATGATGATGACACAGAGTTGAGTCCTAATATAAATTAGGGTAATGATGACTCTGAAGCAACTTTAATGGATGAAATCAATAATACACACCCTGAGGGCACTGTTTCTGATGAAACAAACTTTATAAATGAATTCTATGAAAATTTAAAATTCAATACTGAAACTGAGGAATTACCAGTCAACACTCTTAGAAGGTCTTCTAGACAGACCAAGTTACCCTCTAGTCTAAATGACTTTGTTGTTGAAGGGAAAGTCAAATATGGTGTGGAAAAAGTTGTCAACTATGCTTATCTTAATCTTGATAACTACTGTTTTATCTCCGCTTTAAATAAAAGTATTGAGCCTAACTGTTATGAAGAAGCTATTCTAGATAGTAATTAGATTGATGCTATGAATGCTGAAATTGAAGCCTTAAATGAGAATAACACTTGGGTTATCACTGACTTACCTCCTAATAGAAAGGCTATTGGGAATAAGTGGATTTATAAAATCAAATATAAATCCAGTGGTGATATTGATAGATATATGGATTCAATCAAAAGGAAGGTATTGACTTTGATGAAACCTTCTCCCCTGTTGTGAAAATGTCTATTGTTAGGTGTGTTATTGCTTCATCTGTCACTAATTGCTGGCCTTTGTTTCAATTGGATTTCAATAATGCCTTTCTATATGGGGATTTAGATGAGGATATCTATATGACTATTCCAAAAGGGTTTGCTAGTAAAGATAACAAAAACAAGGTCTGTAAACTTGTTAAATCTCTCTATGGTCTTAAACAGGCTCCAAGGAAGTGGAATGAAAAACTTGTTTCTACCTTAAAGGAAAATGACTTTGTGAAATTATTAATGATCACTCTCTCTTCACAAAAACTAAAGATAACAAGTTTATTGCACTCTTGGTTTATGTTGATGACATTGTAATCACAAGAAACTGTGTGGATGAAATTGATAAGTTTAAAACTTTTTTGAAATCCAAGTATAAAATCAAGGACTTAGGACATCTCAAATATTTTCTTGGAATTGAAGTTATCAAATCTGATAAAGACTTATGTATGTCTCAAAGAAAATATTATCTAGAGCTTCTAAAAGAATATGGTTTACTTGGATGCAAACCTGTCTCTACACCTATGGAACCTAACTCAGTATTACCTTATGTTCCCACTAAAGATGATCCTCTCCTTGATAATATAACTGCATATCAAAAGCTTCTTAGAAAACTTATATATCTCTCTCACACTAGACCTGACATTGCTTACTCTGTTCACTGTCTTGCCCAATATATGCACTCTCCCTTAAAGTCCCATCTGAATAATGCTTTGAATGTCCTAAGATACCTTAAAGGTGCTCCTGGAAAAGGTATTAGATACATTCATACTGACTGTAAGAACAACCTCAATGGCTACAGTGATGCAGATTGGGAAAAGTGCCTAAAGACTAGAAAATCTGTTACACGTTACTGTGTGTTCTTTAACAACTGCCTTATATCCTAGAAAAGCAAAAAACATAACACCTTATCTAAATCATCTACAGAAGCAGAATACAATCTCTGTCTTCTGCTGCCTGTGAGATTATTTGGATCCAGAAATTACTGTTAGATCTTGGAATTAAAGTCACTCTTCCGGTTGACCTACACTGTGACAATAAATCTGCTCTTCAGTTAGCTATTAATCATGTCTTCCGTGAAAGATCTAAACACTTTGAGATAGATGTGCACTTCATCAGAGAAAAAATTGCAAAAGGGTTATTGAACACAAAGAAGATTTGTTCTTCAAACCAAACTGCAGACATTTTAACCAAACATCTTCCTGTTTATCAACACAAAATTATGTGTGAAAAATTGGGAATGTATGACTTATTTAGCAATCAGATTAAGGGGGAATGTTCAAATAAGCAGTAACTTGCTTATAATATAATATAAATAAGTCATTATGCAAGTGTTCTTATTCTTTGGTTTCTAGTATTTGTTGTTTTGCAGGCCTAAAGTTTGAGGGACCAAAGGTGATATCTTGAAACTTGCCATGGATACTTTTGTCTATGATTGAAGGTTGTTATTGTTGGAGGGCTTGTTTGGATCTTTTGTGGCTATTTATTAAAAAGAAAAAGGGGCTCAGGAACACACGATCATTTTGATCAAAACCCTAATCTCTCCCATCACCTTCTAATCATTCTTTTATTATCTTGTAATCATTTGATTATTATCTTTAGATAATAATCTGATCTCACATTAGTTTGGATGGTTTTTGGTTGTTAATCTGATCTTGTAACATATTAGTTGTTGATTAATAAAAGGTTCAATAATTGTTTTTTGATACCATCGCACACTCCCTCGGTATACAAAGGGATGATAACTGCTATATATGGAAATATAACGAGCTTGCTAACATATCCCCGAGCAGTGATCATTTGTTGGGTTCTTATAAACTGCAGAAATTATAGGCGAGGGTACAAAATGGGGTGATACTATGTCATGTGATCTCATGCACATGGGGGATTGTAAACAGGTATAAGAATTCCGCAAGCCCCGCTGAGGTGTTATAACTCCACTATTTAATATATGTGTTATCTTCCATAGAAACAAATCAAAACTAAACAATAACATAAGCATATGACAATTCTCCCCCAAAATTTCAAGAAATTACATACACATGCATAAATAGATTGAGTGCTCATTTTTCTTCATCAGATCGAAATAGATCATTCAACTCAAATGTCTAAAATTCTTCGTATTCATAACCATGTGCTACTTCTCGCCTGACAACATCTTCCCTCGTTGTTCTTCTACAATCAATTCATTAATAAATTAAACCTCAACGGCTAACCTGGAGAAAAGAACAATAAATTTTGGAATGCAAAGTATACTCTTACGTGTTCGTACTTCTCATTCTTTCATCCAATTTTATATTTTTTATCGGGATTATTTCATCCCGTCTTCTACTGCAATGAATCGAGAGAAACTATGAGGGTTAATACTTGAATAAAAAATAAACTTTTAGATAAAATAAACAAAACTCGTAGAGGAATACTCACTTTTCTTTATAGGTTAGAGATGAAAAATTAGCGGTTAATAACTTTGATCTATCACCGAATCCTAGACCCAACATTTTTTCTGTTACAATCAATAAAATTGTTAATAAATTAAACCTCAACTAAATAAAGGTAAAAAAATTGCATATATAACGGTTATGTCTACATCATTTATTTTCCAAATCAACATTAAAATCTATGGTGGTGTTTGTTTAAGCTTATTTGTATGCTTAAGAGCTTATTTTACTTCGCCTTGTATCGTAATAAGCCATAAGTCTCAAAATAAGCCGAAAAATCGGAGGTGTTTAGCTCAAATGGGCTTATGAGCTTGTATGACTTATTGTTTAAGCTTATGACTTATGTAATTTTAGGCTTATGTTTCATAAGTTCTTTTTTTGAGAAACTTTTCGACTTGTATAAAATAATTATGACTTGATAAGCTCATTTATATAAGCCGAAAAGTTTCAAAATAAGCCACAAAACATGAGCTTATGAAACAAAAAACCCCTTATTGTATATTACAACACTTCAATAGAAATTTGATTATCTTACGTTATACGCTTAATGTTACACGAAAAATTAGTGTTTGGATTAATAGCTTATATGAGTTAGCTTATATAAAGGGTTTTTGATACCCTAAATTATAGGTAATCTAACATTTATATTATAACCATGCCTTTTTTTGTCATTACTCTATATTACATAGAGCAAACATTTGACCCACTGTAGATCTACAGTGCCAAAAGTTTGACTTGGGCCACTTGGGCTCAAATTTGGCCCGGCCCAAGTTTTTTTTTTTTGCTCTACTTTGGCCCGGCTCAAGTATTTTTTTTTTTAAAATTTAGTCCAACATCTAGCCTAACTTTTTTTTGGGCTCTACTTTGGCCCGGCCCAAGTAATTTTTTTTTTTAAGTTTAGCCCAACATCTAGCCCAACTTTTTTTCCTTTTTTTTCACATGGTTACTTTTCATCGGTCAAAAAAAAAACTTTATAATCCCTCCCACCCCCACTTCTTTCGCTAAAAATAAGAAGGAAAAAAAAATTACGAGACGTGCTTTTATTACTCTATAATACAATTCTCAAATGGTCGGTGGCACTGTAGCAGCTACAGTGTTTGCTACAGTGCTACAGTACCGGCCAAAAAAAGCCCAAATTTTGGCCCAAACTAAAAAAAAAAATTACAAAACGGACCCTCAACTTTTAACTGTTTACAACTTTTTTACATAAATTTAAAAAAAATAAAACTAGACCAAAATTTGGCCCAAACTAAAAAAAAAAAAATTACAAAACGGACCCTCAACTTTTAACTGTTTACGACTTTTTTACATAAATTTTTAAAAAATAAAATAAAAAAAGCCCCTCAAGTTTCTTTTATTCGCAATTTTTTTATATAAATTTTTTAAATAAAAAATATACTGTACCGGCCCAAAAACTAGCCCAAAATTTGGCCAAAACTAAAATAAAAAAAAATTTACAAAACGGACTCTCAACTTTTAACTGTTTACGACTTTTTTACATAAATTTTTAAAAAATAAAATAAAAAACGCCCCTCAAGTTTCTTTTATTCGCAACTTTTTTACATAAATTTTTTAAATAAAAAATATACGGACATAAATGCTTCTGAACCACGAATAAAATGAAACCAATATTGATATTTACCAAACCGAAACTTGCACAACAACAATGCAAAAAACTTAACTCCCGCGGCAACGCGCGGGTTAAATTCCAACTCGTTATTGCGAAACAACAATGCCAAAAACTTAACTCCTCCGTCAGGCACACTGCGCGGGTTAAATTCCAAACTCGGTATAAATTACTAAACCAAACACTTGACCACCTTAGACAAACTTATTTTAACATGAGCATAAGATAAACATAAGCTAATTCCATAAGCTTACCAAAATCTAAATAAGCTCAAAAATCAATATACAAATGTTGCCTGATCGATAGAGTTTTCAAAGTGGACGAACTTTCAGCCATCATTTTCAAAAAGAGGGTTTCATTAATACAGACATCAAGTATAACTATAGAAAATTAGTACATGCAACATAGAAATCGATTCAGTTGAATGATAAAGCGTACCGGAATAACTCTAAATCACATAGAGCAAACATTTTGAACCACTGATCATCTACAGTGTCAAGTGTTTGAACTTGGGGCCTTGGGGCTCAAATTTTTTTTTGGCCCGGCCTAAGTATTTTTTTTTTTTTAAGTTTATCCAACATCTAGTCTAAACTTTTTTTTTGGGCTCTGCTTTGGGCCCGGCCCAAGTAGTTTTTTTTTTTTTTTTAAAGTATAGTCCAACGATCTAGCCCCAAACTTTTATTTTTTTTTCTCTTTTTGTTCCACATGGTTGACTTTTTTCATCGGTCCAATGAAAAAAAAACTTTTATAATCCCTCCCACCACCTACTTCTTTTCGCTAAAAATAAGAAGGAAAAAAAAAATTACAGACGTGCTTATTATAATAATAACGTATTAACAACTTTCTATCGGCCTGGGTCAAAACAAAGATATCCTTTAATTAAAAAAAAAGAACCAATTAACTACAATGTCGTGAAGTTATTGTAGACCGGAAAAAATAAATCCCCGGGCAAAAAAATACAAAAAGAAAGAAAAAAAGCGCCTGCAGTAGACGCTCGAAATTATCAGTGTTAAATACGGAAAACATTAAACCCAAACAAAAAAACCCCGCAACAATAAAAAAGGGGGGAATTTTTTTTTTTATAAAAGGTAACGATTTATGTCAAAAAAAAAATACTCGCGACATGAGGCCAAATAAATTACAACCCCGACATTGAGGCCTAACACATAAGCCTAAAATAAAAAAACAAGCTATAAACAAGAGAGCCGCGAGGACAAATAAACCCGCATAAAAATAAATTAAAAGAAAAACGGCAGCCCGCAAAATATCTCCAAAAAGATCTCAAATCGGAAAAGAAAAACCAGTCACATTTATAGCAATCCTCGCTGGACATAACGTACTCTTGTTTTGCTCAAACATACGCACGTTGTTCATTAAACGTGAAGAAACACAACAAAAACACTTTAAACCAACACCGCTCGTCACAAGGACACAACTTAGCCCCCTGGACGCCGCAAACGCGCGGTGGTTACAATTCGACTCGTATGGGTCTAATCCAGTAAAATTTGGGTTTGTTTTGAAATGACGGAACTTTAAGCCTATGGTACTGATGGTACAATAAAGAAATTGTTACGGATAATTACAATAAAATAGGAACAAAGTTAAGAAAAAGGAATGTTTATCGGTTTCTTGGGGGACCTTGGTTTATGTGTTTATTCGGGTGGTAACCTTTTTGAGCCAAAAATCGAATCGAAACGATTTTAAAAGTTGATTTGAAACCAAAAGAAAAACGTCTTTAGAATTTGGATCAATTAATCAAGTTGAGTAGAAAAACCTCTAGTGTTTAAAACACTTATTTTTCCTAAATTTAATTAATTGTTTTTAACATTATACTTATAATCTCTATGTCTACTCCCTGTATAAAACATTTATTATGACATCTATAACTATAAAGTCATAAAATTTTTAAGAACAAAAAACATTTCTTGTTATAGAAAGTATTGTATATGTACATATAAATTACATTACATCCAAATTTAATGTTTTTAATTGTATAGATATGTAACAAATAAATGTTCATAAAGTCCATTGTTTCGAAACAGTCCATTAAATATTTTTGTAACGGCCCATTTTATATGCTTGTAATAGCTCCGCCATCACCTAAAACACCTTTTGGTGGTTATTAATTGACAAACGAATGTTCCATAAATCAGTGTGTTAAAACCCGGTTTGATTCAGCCGGTTCATCTGGTTGAACCGGTGACCCGTGATGCAAGCGGACCAGTGCTAGCCGGTTTTATAACGATTCAAAACCCGGATTGAATAGTCGGGTTTCAGCAGACCCGGGGCGAACTGATGCACCGGGCCCAACGGTTTTCATAATAATCCATTTAAAAGTGTTTAAAAAAAATTATCCCATTTAAAAGGTGAGTAACCACAAACTTTATGATTAAATATTAATTGTATATGTTTTATTGACCTTTTAAAGTGTTATTAAAAGTATGCGTTGTTACAAATATAGCTTTAATTGCTTATAATTAGAAGTCTTAATTGCTTATATTTTTTTTTAGAAAACGCACAAAGTCCATTTGTAACTGTTAGCCTTAAAATATGATGACAAACACGGAATTACATTAGTTTATTTATAGCGTGACACATAGGGACTAATAATGACAAGCTACGATAGTTGTGTGTCACTAGGACTATAAATACCCCATTCATACTTCCATGGAGGGGTGAAGATCACTTTTGTAAAAGTGTGTGTGTGTGTGTTTTTCTTCTTTCCCTCTAAAAAACACACACACTCTTCCCATCTCATTTCCTTTTTCTCTCTATAATGAATAAATTCCTCTTTCATTTTACCAAGCCTCTGGATCTTGTGTTCTAGAGTGAATCTAATGATAACAATTATAAGATCGAACCATAAAACCTTTTCTTCGGCACCTTGAGTCTAATAGATCATATTTTAATTACATTTTCTTCCCTTATTTTAAATAATAAATACTTAGTTTTTGAAATACGTTGTGATTAAAATATGTCTTGAAAAATCTGTGGGAGAAAATATTATCAGCATGAATGGTTTTGAACATTTTGATAATGTTTTGAATACATAAGAATGGTCGTTGATGA
>BQNB010126068.1:5770-19662 GCA_026074375.1 Tanacetum coccineum
TCACGACATTTCAAATCTTTTTATGATGACTATGATTACAAGGAGAGTACTATTCCTTTGAATGAAATTGTTTCTCAAATTCCTCCGTCTAATACAATCACACCTGTCTTACCGACTGTAGAGCCTGAGGACTCTCTCATTATGGGGGATGAGCATCTTAGCACTATTCCTGAAAAGGAATCAGATGAAGTAATAAAGTCTAGTGTTGAGGACCTTATCCCAATTTTATATGAGTCTGAGGATACTTTCGACAATGACAGTGAGTGTGAATTGCCTTTTTGTGATGGTTTCCCTCTTGACGTTCCAAAGGAAAAATCTATGACTTTCTCTAACCCTCTCTTCAATTCAAATGATGATTTTACCTCTAGTGATGACGAGTCACTTTCCGATGAGGACGTTCTGGAAAAAAATTCAAAATTTATTCAAACCCTCTATTTGATTTCGACGATAAGTACATCTCTAGTGGCGTAAATCCTCTTTTTGATGAGGTGTTAGAGGACATTGAGGACAAGGTCTCTTATGTTTCTAACCTTGATGAGCCGGCCTTACTAGTCACTCCTCTCTCCGATGTTAATGAGGATGAATGTTTCAACCCTGGAGGCGATATTGTTGAAATCGAAGCTTGTCTTACAAGTGATTCAATTCCACTAGGAATTGACAAAGGTGACTTTGATCCGGAGGGAGACATTCATTTTCTTGAGAAGTTATTAAATGATGATCCATCATCTCCTCTCCCTTTAAAAGAACTTCATTTTGAGGAACTTAAAGTGATAAAATCTTCTATTGATACCCCTCTGGATTTTTAGGGCTATTATTATGACTTAGAGGGAGACATAATCTATCTTGAGAGTTTGCTTACTAATGATACTATCCCTAATCTTCCTTCCGATGTGTTTTTAGACCATGACCAAAGAAGCTTAAAGGATGATCCTGATTTTGATGATTTGACAAGTAGGGTAAAAGTTTTTGACCCTATAATTCATGAGAAAAAATTTTCTCTGACATATGTGAAATTACCCTTTGAAGATAGCCATTATGATTCTTTCACATATGTTATCCGAATTTTTCTTCCTTATTTCACCTATCCAGTGGATTCTTCTCTTCCTCTCTCCTCCGGGAGTGAGGATATCATTTTTGACCCCGGCATCTCCGCTTTAAGTTCTCTAGAGCCGATGGCATCTCATCGGAGTGGAATTTCATGTGCTTCAATGTTTTTCAAAACATATTGAATGAAAGTCCGATGGAGATTTGCTCTTCCACCCGTTTCAACCCCAATATCACGATGATATGGGGAGAGTCAAGCTAGAGACTCGCATAAAAACAAGCGCTTCTCAGGAGGCAACCCGTGTTTATTGTTTTCTTTTTCTTTTATTTTCTAATAAGTGTGACATGAGGAGGCTCGCCTCTTCCTTTCTCGTATTTTGTGGTTTCTGTTTTATATCCAGGATTGCCCGGATTTTGAAGACTCTCGTGCTCGTAGTTTTGTCCATCGTTCACTCGATCTTCGATCCTTTNTTATTGCTAAGTTACCTTATTGCCGTGAAGTCCCTACTTATCATGAACCGTTAATTGCTATTGTAGTAAGCGCGAGTGTTGTGGATAGATCTATCGGGATTGACAATCCCCACCTTACTTGGGTCACTAGTTTGATCGGGTGCATTTAACATTGAGAGGTGTTAGGTTGTTGGCAAGCATCCTATATTCTGATTGGGGCACAAATCTAGTTAAGGCTTCGGGGTCATGAGCTTAGTGCAATAATACCTGTTATATATTTAGACTTGGTGAATGTGTTTCCCTTGTCTACCTTACTTGTTTTGGACTTCGGAATACGTACTTAGTCCACCATTACTTCGATCTTGTGGTCCACTACTGAACATTACTAGATTTATTAAATCACTTCTTGGATTTCGGAAATAACACTTTGAAATGCCGTAACGCTTCTTTTCTTACTGCAATATTTCTTAAATTATTTCAACACTGATTTTACTTAAACCTATGAATTCACCAACATTATTGTTGACGTTTTTGCATGTGTTTTCTCAGGTTATTATTTGCTAGTGAAGCATTGGGAGCATTTGAGTCGCGCTGATATATTTTTGAAGGCTTAATAACTTGTATACCATTCGACAAACGTTAAAAAAAAATATTTCTATTGCATTATAAATGGGATCCTTTGTAAACTCTGATTTTAATATAACGAATGTGAAATTTATTTAAACGTCTCTTTTGAGGTCGTATTCTGTGACTTGTGCGTATGGACTATGAAGTCGCACCCCAATGTTACTATTCCGCTGCCGTCCGATTTTAGGGGTGTGACACATTGTACATTAGATGTTCAATGGATGAGTCGATATGTTATCGTTGTACATTAAATGTTCAACGGATGAGTCGATATGTTATCGTTACACATTATATGTCCAACGGATGAGTCGATATGTTATCGTTACACATTAAATGTTCAACGGATGAGTCGATATGTTATCGTTGTACATTAGACGTTCAACGGATGAGTCGATATGGTATCGTTGTACATTAGATGTCCAACGGATGAGTCGATATGTTATCGTTGGACATTAGATGTTCAACGGATGAGTCAATATGGTATCGTTGTACATTCGACGTCCAACAGATGAGTCGATATGTTATCGTTACACATTGCAAGTTCAAGTATCGTTGTACATTCGATGTCCAACGGATGAGTCTATATGTTATCGTTACACATTAGAAGTTCAACGGATGAGTCAATATGTTATCGTTGTACATTAGATGTTCAACGGATGAGTCGATATGTTATCGTTACACATTAGATGTCCAACGGATGAGTCGATATGTTATCGTTACACATTAGATGTTCAACGGATGAGTCGATATGTTATCGTTGTACATTAGATGTTCAACGGATGAGTCGATATGTTATCGTTGTACATTAGATGTTCAACGGATGAGTCGATATGTTATCGTTAAAGATTAGAGGAAAACGATCACCCTTGATAAGGGAAATTGCCTTCCAAGGTTGCTGATGAGGTAACTAGTAAAACAACCTACCTGAAGGGGCCACGTGAGGACAAAACTCCGAAGATTTAAATCACTATCGCTGATATAGAATCATAACCCATCAATATAACTTAGCTTTCCTCAAAGGCTATGCTGAGGACTATGGACCAACCCTGTCAGTAGATTTGAGTATCGGTCCCGTGCAAAAACAAAGCAAGACTTTCTGAATGGATTCGATACTCTAGACCATGTCACTCACTACTACTGCTGATGTTCATGCCCTGCTGCTTTCTGATGATGAGCTTATTGAAGAAAGTGATGATGATGTCTTTGAGGCTGGTGATATGAAATGTATGAAGACATCTAACAACTGAGACAAGAAACTCAGTCTCCTAAAACCTCCACAATCATCTACTGAAAAGTCTAAATGAAAAGCCATCTCTCAAGCATCATTCTCCTACTCAACCCCCCATAAAAAACCCTAAATCTCCCATGCCAAGATATTGATGCCTCTCTGACTATAGCAGAATGTATAATTAAAATAATCTATTACAAAGGAGTATAACTAACCTCTTTATGCACAAAACATTTAGAGCCATATACAATTACATTCGCGATCAACTCAAATCTGAAAAAGAAACTAGTAAAAATCTTCAACATAATCTGAAGTCCTATACTCAGGTTGTAGAAGATAATTGGGAAAAGCATGAAGAAGCTGTTGTCTCCTATGCTGATCTCAGGGCTTCCATTAAAGAATATTATGAAGAGAATGTTGATCACATGGATCAGACTGACAAGATAGTCCAGGAAACAATGACAAATCTTAACAAGATCAGTAAGGCATGAGTTGATGAAAGAGCCAAACTTCTAAAATCCTTAAATCGAATCTCTGAAACACTTGAGGTTGACACCTGCTCTAAAAGAAGAAATAAAAAAGATAGTCAAATCTAACACCCCCAACAACCTCTCGCCCCAATCACAATCTCCACTATAGCTGCGCAGATCACAACTAACAACTACCTAGAGTCATCTACAAAGTTGACTGATATTTGGGTCTACTATCACCATCTTGAGTAATTCAGTGTGCCAGCAAATCTGAGTCATTAAAAGAAGACCTGATTCAATCAAAACTTTATAAGCAATCTGAAGGATAATTATCCCGAACCCCTCTAGGCTAACTGAATCGAACAAACAGTTTGAAAGTCTCAACCGTCTATAGTATCCATCAAAGACATCACTACAATAAAGAACAACAATCACTAAATCAAGCTGACATCTCTTTAATCAAAAGGACGATGACTGAGATGCTTCAAGCATTCAAAGGAATGTATTCCTCAACCCCCTCAGGCAGTGCCTCTATTCCAACAGCTACACAACCTAAAGTCAATGCATCTATTGGGTGAAGAATTTGGAGAAGCAAGTTGTTGTGTGGCAAAAACCTCCCTTTTACACTGAGGGGGAGCCACTGTCAATTATCACTACAACACATAAATCTACAGCTAAAAAATCTTAAACATCTGAGGAAGGCCTGCAGATGCAACTAGATAGTTCCAACTCAACATTAACATATGACTAAGACTGATCCTTAACTATAAAAGATGAATTTTCTTCATCAACAATCATGCTCACTAATACTATCCTTGAAGTACCATTCTCAAACCTAGAGCACAGCCTACTGGTCTAGTAATTGATATCACTCCACCTGAACAACCTGAAAGTCTACCAGTTTTCCCCAGACTGATAAGGAAAAGGAAATGGCCACTAATGAATTGTTGAATCTCCAATACATCTTTTAAAGCTCAGTAGAAGTTTGTCCTGACCCTAAGTGAACCAGTTAGAGTTCCAGAAATTCATGGAAGCTATACCAACTCACAAATGATGAAATTCAGAACACTTGACAAAGAGCAAAAGATTATGAAAAGCTGCAAAGAAGCAAAACTTTTGGCTGAGCTATAATCAAAGTTTACAAGAAGAGAGCCTCAAAGCTGGAATTGTTCTCCTAAGATTCTAAAAGTTAAAGGTGGTCAGGAATTTTAAAGAAAATCTCTAGATGCTGAGATGAAAGACTTGAACAAAGAACACTCACAAAAGTCAAGAAAGCAATGAAGCTTAAAAGAAAAGAATGATCAATTATGTGGACAACCACCAATAAGATTAAACAAAATCTAAACACTAATTTCAAGATTCACCCCTAACCAAAAGCCTGCATAATCACTGTTATAGAGGCGCACTGAAGAAGGAACCTTTAAAGTTCACAAGCCCCTTTAATTTGGTTACATTAGGGTTACTGAATTGGATAGAACTAGGTATATTATTCAGGAAAAAAAAACATAGATGATATGAATTGATGACATTCTTTGAAAAGAGATATGAAAGAGACTGAGAAAATCCATGAAGAACTTTGAATTCATTAGCTCTTCTTGCTCCGTTCCTTGAACAACTTCATCTCAACACTCACTGGAAAAAAAAAAAGAGATCATGAATTGAGCTAATCCCGTATTCCTGGTTTGGAATGAACAGAAGTCTCCCTGAAGTTTCCATTTGTCCAACAACATGGTAATAGAAGACCTAAGTATGAATGTTCTTTATGAATGTCTATGGGATACAAGCTCATTCTCACTTTACTTTATTTTGCATTAATATTTATAATAGATATATGGACTTGTAATTGTATTAATGAAGTACTTTATGTTATCAGTATCCTTTAATTGCTTTCTAGACTCAGTGTAAGAAGAAGATGTATTTACTCACTTACATTGAAAAACACTTAGGCTATATTTATATGAAAATAAAGGGAGATTGTTAGGCTAATTCAGTGCCTAATGATCTTTCACTTGGATTTAAATACAAAATATCCTAAGTGTTAGATAACCTTTAACATTCCAAGCTCACTGAGTGAACAGTCACTCAGTGAGTTACCTTTAAGTGTTCAACCTGAGTCTACAAGAAAGAATCAACCATTTAGGGAGGCGGTTATTATTTAATTAAGTCCCTGAGCCAAAAAAGAAGGTGATAGGTTCAATGAGTTATGGCAATAGACTCATACTCACATGAGCCTCATATGATCTCCAACAACTAGAAGACCTTGAAGACAAGTGCTTTAAATAGCGGGATGGTTTTAAACAATAAACCAAGCTCTATCTACCGTGAAAGTCAAACTATCCTGAATAGGGTATGAAGATATTAGAAAGTGTGTTTGTCCCATACTTAAATTAAAAATGTAATACAGAAAACTTATACTATATGTACTGACCAATCAACCTTAGGACATGCACTTATCACCCATGTGGGTATGACACTACCTAAGTAGTATACATAGACATGCCTTGTAAAGGAGTAGGTTAAGTTTGTGCATTTAAAGTCGTATCTTTCACAAACACCTACTCCTCTCTTCCAATACATAATAGGTCCTGAGTATAGCAAGCTCAGGTGATTAGAATAGTAGTCATCTTTGCATAACACTTTAAGTTATGCAAAGTTGTTAGTGAGGAGATCTCACACACACATTGTAATTCAATCCCCATTGTAGTTCCGCATACAATAGGGTATAATTCTTAATAAATTTATAAGAGTTAAACGTTAAAAATTAATTTTGTGTTCTTACCGTTTTATCTTATATCTTGTCAAAACTCATTTTTATTTATATTACTATAAGATATGAGTTAGTTTATCTAAGCTTTATAGCTTTTGGTCACTAACTCAAAAGGAATAACACATTTTAACCATTGAACCTAGTAAACAATATTAAACACATCACTTTATTCATAACATTGAACGCCATTACATTAAACAAACAAAAAATATTACACTAATAGCACACTGATAGAAAACCACTACATTGAACACCATTCATTTCATCAGGAAGTACACCACAAAGAAAAACCAACTCAAACCTAAAGAAACTTTATTCTTCTAGCTTTGATAGCATTTGCATTTGCAATTTTTTAAAGTCATTCAAATTCCTCAACAATCCATGTATATTTACCACAGCCCTTAGACACATTGGTGGATCGAACCATCCATTAAACCCACAGTTGTCACCCTACAAAAAGTTGATAAACAAATTACATTTAAAATTTGAAATCTGATAAGTGTTAAATTGTATATATAAAATACCCAGGATTTTTCCAATAAAAGCCAAAAATATGCCAAAAGATGGAAATATGTGTGCTTTTGTGTCTTAAATTCAAGAAAGATATCAAAATCCAATACATAATCCATATATGTACATAAACATATTTGTAATACATATATATAATTATATATAGTACAAATATATAAATATTGTACAAATATGATATGTATCACACACACACACACACACACACACACACACACACACACACACACACAGACACACACACACATATATATATATATATATATATATATATAAGATATATTGGTGTGTGTTGTGTATATATAATAATATATATATATAATACATATCTAAAAATAACCATATATTATAATATATATAGTATATATATATATTTGAAACTTACCTGTTAGGTTAACAACGAAACGGCCTTCCCAGTTTATTGGTGTCATGAAGGCGACACACAGTGGTAAGCCACATTACAAATTCTTGGAATACATCTTAGGTTTTTTCAATTTGGGAGAAAATTAATATGGGCAAAAAAAGAGAGAGTGGGTATTAAATAGTGGTTGGGGTAAATAAATGTGCATAAGAAGGTAATAAAGAAAGTATCTGAGAAGTGTAAAAAGACCAAAACAAAAAAACCTCACATCTGACCAACACATTTTAACCTTAAACTGACAAACTATTTGCAACTGTACATGCCCTCAACGATTGTATGGTGCCTCATTTTACTGACGGAGGATGAAATCATGCATGAAGTATTACCGAGGGACGTGAACAGAATTTTTGAATCCACAGGGAATGTATTTTGCACTTTAACTCAAAAATAAAATATACTGTAATGAGAACACAAAAAAGTATATATAATAAATCAAAATAATTTCATAATTAAGCCTAAAAACCATTTACTAACAAATATAACAGTAAAAATAAATAACCTCGCAAGTATATATAAATATTAGCTTGTTTATTTATAAAAAAAAAACACGGTATAAATAAAACCTCAACTGGGTCTCGAAATCAGTTTAACCCGGTCACTTCAAACCCTACGTCTAAACCGGTTTCGAAAAAATAAAACACGTTGAATTTGACCCATTTTTTGACCTTAAAAACAACGTCCCCGTCGAACAGGGATTCAACATTTGTCGCCAAGATAGTGACCTATCTGATCGTTTGACTATTTTATTAAGAAAAACACAATCAAGTCAACACATTTAAACTTCTCTTCTCTGGTAGTTTGTCTTTCCAAAATTTCATGTTCATATATTAAATGAGAAAAGTTAAAAATAAAGTATAATGATCACTTTGGTATATCAAATGCATTGTGTAATAATTTTTATTACCTATAACCATATCGAATTTTTTAATTTTGTCACAAAATGCATAATGTGGCCCCTTTTTTCTAGGTTACAGATGATGTGACTACAAATCCACTGTCTTTACTTAGCTAATGTGTTTTAATCTAGATTTCGGGCACACTAATTCTCTGACCAACATAATTTTTTTGAGCAAAAACATTAGTTACTCTTTAAAATTCAAAGTTTCCAACAAAAATCGATTCGACATTAAAATACAAAATCTTAAAATTTATAGACTATACAATTGCAAAAACTAACATATGGTTGAAGGAAATAAAGCTCAATGAACCACCTATAGTTTTTACTTTTCTCAACCAAACATTGATTTGGAAGCCACAACCCAATACAACATCCTAACAAGCTCTAAACCTATGTATGAGTTTCCACTTATAAAAAAAAAAACCCGAGCATAACAACTGTGTAAGCAAATACAGTCACACACATGATCACCTCGTGTACCACCACTAGACAATTAAAAGAGCTTAATCAAAAGCAAACAAGATCATAAGAAACATAAGAACAACATGACGTACAAATTTATGTTGTTCTCATGGTTTATGTGGTTGTGGTTAGTCCACTCTTGAATAAGAGAGAATATTATTAAGCTTTGTGCTAATCTGCACAGGTTCTATGATGAACTTCATATGGTATAAACTCTAACCCGTAAGTAGAGGTGCACAAGTCAGGGACAGATCAAAAGGCCTAATGCCAAAATAACAAGCTTTAAGTTAAAAAGGCTGGGCTCTACCCACAATATTAGCCTATTTTGAACCAAATGGTCCGGAACCAGTCCAGATCGGGCATTTTTGGGCTTTTGTTTTTATATATTTTGTAACAAATATATAGTTATTATATATGAAAATATTTGATCAACATTTATAAGTAAATAACTAAAATTTAACAAAAAAAGTTATATATTAAACACATTAATGTCACAATAAAAGTTCTTTGAAAACAAACAACAAATATTTGATTTGATATTTTATATGTCACTTTCATACTAACATCGTGATTTAGTAAATGTTTATTTAATACTCGTCTACTTTATCATAATGGTTGATAGTAAATGTTACGATATTTAATCTATACATTCTCTTTGTGTTTCGGTGATGACAAACATGTAACATGTAAATCATTATGTAAAGTACGCAAGTTACTTGTATACATAAATCATCTACATAAACATTCATTAACTCTTCTCGACGTCCCGGTACTCCTACAAATATGGACTTCGCTAATTAGATCGGGCCAAGAAAACGGACAAGTCCATTGGGGGCCCAATAGAGTTAGGCCCATTAAGGCTCAATAAGACCCAATCAAGGTTCTAGAAACTTCTAGAAAATGGAGGAAAACTAGTGAATTCAAAATTTGAACTAGCTTCTAGAAACTTCTAGAAAATGGAGGAAAAATAGTAAATTTAAATTTTGAATTAAGGTGCATCCTATTATCCATTCCACTTTTATACATTGCAAAGAGCACCTCTCAAGAAATATTCCCTATAAACCACACTATGTTCCCGCCGACCTTGTATAAACCCATAATGCCAAAAACACAATCCACATCAAAAATTTGTGTCTTTGGTCTTCTAACATGTTTCTAGCATTAGGCTGATAATGGATATTTTCCTAGAAGATAATTCACTAGTACCAAGGGTATGTATGAAGTAATAGGATAGTCTCAACATTGAAAGTGATCATCTTTGTTTCTTACCATTTCCTTAGTAGATCGATCACCATAAAGTGATTACATTTGATCACTATGTATGTTAGATGGTGTTGTATGTTGTTAACTTATTCATATCGCTTATAATCGTGTTTAATAGTTTAGATCTTGGTATCATAAATAATGTGTGTTAGATCAATGTGATCATAGGAAGTGTGGATCATCGTGGTGATCTTGGTAATTGTCTTGGTGAAGTAAGTTGTCGGTTAGTAGTGAAGTGAAAGTTGTGTGGTTAGTTAGTGAAAGTGAAGTTATGCGTTAGTAGTAAGTGAAGTTGTGAAGTGAATGTAAAGTATTTGAATAATGTGTTATATATTAGTCCTCAAAATACAAATTTGTGATAGATTGAGTTCTAAGCAGGATTGAGAACTCGACATTTGGCTTAGTGTCAGAAATCGGTGTAAGCGTAGTTGTGTATGGTTTTCTTCTTCGAAAGGGAGCTTGTTGACTAGGGAAGTAACTCTCAAATTGGGTAGTCGGGGAGTGGAGTAGGGCGATAAATGCTTCTGACCGACGACTATAAAACACCTGCGTCCAAGTATGCACTTTCTTACTTTTTCCGCTTAAAACATCTTATTTTATCCTTATCAATCGCCTAACATTTATATTTGCATTAGATAAATATGTGTTTATTGTTGACTTATATTATTTGGATGATGAATGTGTCATGCTAGAAGATAACATTATGATGGTGTTTATATGCTGCATGACATGTTCTAGTGATATAGATGTATTTAATAACTTATCATATTGCATCTAACTTGATGGATAATTTGATAAGAAATAATTTAAGTTTTTAAATGGAAACGTATTCACCCCCTCTATGATTTCCACAATTGGTATCAAAAGCCACGTCGCTCTAGTTTTCAAAACAAATAGTTTTAAAAATTAAGTACGATCCATGTATCAAATTATCCATTAAGGGGGATTAAATATGAAAAGTGTTTTGTTGATTAACTTGTATTAGTTTTGATGTTATATATAGTAATTATACTAGCTCGAGATAAAAATGATGCTTAAAATAAGTGTTATTTCGGTATCAAATTCAGAAAGTTGTACACAACTTTCTACAAAGTCAGGAAACAATTTTTTTTACAAAAATCATAATTCTGAGTATCAGGTGGGCGACCTCCTTAAATATTTGGGCGGCCCCCTTAATTCCTGGGCGACCCCCTTAATTTTAAGGGGACCACCTGTCTGATTTGACAGTTTTTTGGAAACTTTGAAAAATCATATAAAATCAACCGTAAGTCCGTAGAAGTCGTGCCACCCGCCATTTCGAAGAGAATTGAGTCTACTTTCATATAAAAATACTTTTAAGTATTTATTTCAAACTTAACTTAGTCAGAAAGGCAAAATACTACTTATTGTCTAAAACGTTGAGTCTCGTTTTAACGTAAAACTTGTATTTTATCTTTTTTTTTCGAGTCAGACATTTCTAGTCGGTATATCTTTAAAAAATAGTGTAATTAACTTTTCAAAAATATTAAACTTGATTTTTGAAATGGGGAGGAAACTAATTTATCTTCAAACAAAACCGAGCTAAGTATACACTATTGTATCTAATACATAAAACTACGACAAGTACTTTTATGTGGTATGCTATGTGATTATGTGCACTTCTTTATATCTTAAGTTAGTAGAAATTATTAAATGATCGTTGCTATTTGTAATTAAGCTAATTGAATATCTAAGCACATGTGTCATGTACACTATTCGTTTGTAGCTAGTTTTTCGGATTATGCATAACTAGAACTTATGCTAGATTTCTTGCATTAAGATTGCGAAATTGTTCTTGCATTGCATATAGGCATAGATCACTTAACTTACAAATGTTACATAAACATCTTGTAAATCTTTTCGGGTATGGGAATATACTTAGGAATAAGAGTTCAATAACTTGTCAAGTATATTATTAAATGTATTAAAACTAGTCACCTAAATATTTCCAACGATTTAATCTATTTTCAACAACACGTTTAAATATTTTCAACAACTTGCTTGGTTTGACCTTGGGTTGGTTAAACAAAAGAAAAGATTGTATTAATACATCAATAACTAAGAAAAGAAAATGCTTGTGCTTGCATGGTTCTAACATACACACATAATTATATATATTTTTTAAACATATAGTATTTTACAAACGATGTGTGTAGTATAAAAATGGTTAGAAAACTCATACTCATAAAATGTCAAAAACTATGCATATTATACATAACAACAAAGAGTTTTTCGCACAAGTAAAATTTACAACTAATCTTGGGATTAATGGAACACACTATTTAAATATTTATCTATTTTCTTTTAAATGAGTGTTCGTGAGGGTCAAGAAAGATTTCAAGAATATATCAATTCATTATTCAAATTATGATTGATATCTTTATTGAATCTAATTGACAAGTTTTCGTGTATGGACATGAAATCGGATTCTTATTTGTTTAGTTTCAAGATTATATCAAAATATAACAAAAGATATCATCTTGGATCTACATAACTCAATCACACTTGATTGATATGAAAATAATTACATCCTTTTCTAGATGAAAAGAATATGCATCGGATCATAACTCACACTTGTGTTGATGATGTCATATTGAGTCTACTTGTCCAATGGTTGTGTTCCAAATATTATACTAATATGTTTAATACATGCATAAAATACACAATGAATTAGGATTGACGACTTGGATGTTTCGTCCGAAATATTCAAGCAATTTACATTGCAATGCAATTGGTAAATGTGTCATTTCCGAAAAACCAAACACGAGCAAACTAACAATATATGTAAACTTTGCTCATACAACATAAAAGCACAACTCAAAGCTAAAATTCACTTTTAACTAAATTCTCAAATAAGAATAATATTCTTGTTTATTCACCTAGGATAACATGATGTTTGGGAAACATTATGTTTAAAGATTTTATGGACTTATCATATTAAATGATTGATAAAGGATAACATATATCCTATGCATTTTATATTCTTTGTAGCATAAATGGTTGTGTTACAAGAAAATACACTACATATAATTTGAATAATATAAGTTATTAGAATTGAAAAATAACCTATCAAAATATGTGTCAATGCATAAATCAAGTAAAAATACTTATTTAATTATGATATACAACATTAATAAGAATAATAATTTTAGAAAAGCATATTTGTTTAAAAATAAAATATGTCTCTTTTCAATTATTTATCATTAAAGAATCACAAACTCAATTAAAAATAAATAATATTGATGAGATTCATTTCACATGTGCTTATGATTGCTATGTGAATATATGTGATGTAACTTTACTTGCGTGTACTGTGTTTGGCACGACAAGGGTGATTGGCAATAAATTGCCATGTCTATTGTGATTTTACTTGCGTGTATTGTGTTTGGCACGACAAGGGTGATTGGCAATAAATTGCCATGTCTATTGTGATTTTACTTGCGTGTATTGTGTTTGGCACAACAAGGGTGATTGGCAAGGATTTTCCATGTCTATTTGTGGTTCTGCCCTAATATAGTACTCCAGCTGGTAGGCCCTTTAGGTGCGTAAGTGACATATTTTGTTTACATGACTAGCGGGGATGCTAGGGCATGATGATCGACTAGCGGGTCTAGGTCGTGTTTACATGATTTGCAAGGATGCTAAGTCATGGGTGATTCACATATAGTCACTGTCATATTGAACTATTGTCCATTGTTTTGAGATATTGGCACAAC
>BQNB010126069.1:4979-19661 GCA_026074375.1 Tanacetum coccineum
TCCATCATTCAATTTCTCATCAAACCAGGATAACTTTCAATTGCAGCCTCGTTGGGACATACGACCCGGAAATATCTCTTCCAGAATCTTTTATTATTGATTTGATTCTTATATATTTAATCTCTTTGTGTAGCTTTTGACCTTTTCCCTTGGTTAAGGGCATTTGGTTGAGATTTGCATTTGAGTTATTTTATATATATATACTATTGACGAATCACTGGTCCTGCTGGGATGCGGAGGTGCTGACACCATTGGTCCTACGCATGGTACGTCTATGAAATGCTGTTGGTGAGCTCCCTCGAAAGGTCCCATCAAATGCTTGATATGTCTGCCCGCTAGCTTCCATGAGCCGTGTCATATATGTAATCATCCATGTGGAAAATCTCCCCTGATCGGTCATCGATCATTCTACAAGTCCCCGTAAAGTCCTGACATCCTGCTGTAACTCCTGTACCTCCTCTTCAAGTCTCCCCAATCTCTGAGGCATAGTCCTGCCCGCATCAGGAGGTGGTGGTGATGGCTGCTGAGGTGCCTACACGGGTGCTAGATCAGCCTGAACACTCTTATCGACAGTAGGAGCATCCTTAACGGCTTCAGGGGAACCGGCCATAGCAACCTGCTACCTTTCTGGTCCCAGGGCTACCCAAGCCCAGTCGTCTCCTATCTCCATGTAGATGTTGAGCTAAACAAGCTCACCCATGTCAATCAACGACAACTCATGGGCCACAACAGATAATCCTCTCAACCTATCATCACTCACTAGACCAAAGTGATGAGCAAGACGCCCAATAAAATGACCTCTAAATAACATGGCACCGCTCTTCCTCCCCTCAGCGCGCCTGAAAAAGTATTGTGCCAACAGATACGAGACGTTAGCTGCCCCTCAGTCCATGCTACGAAGATAAAATAGGTCGGTGGCAGCCACCTTTTCAGGTGCATGCCCCCTCCCAGAAATGCTGTAAGAGATCAATCTGTGGCACAACCTCCAAACCGGATCTCTGATGTAAGTATAAGAGGGAGTGCCTCTCAAAAAGTCCCTGCCAAAAGAAATCTCAACCCAGTAATCACTAAGATTCCCCTTATCGGGGACCAGTCTCTCCCTACCCAGTATGCTCCAAATCCGTCCTATGCCATCTCATTGGAAGTATACAAACCCAAGGCTAGGATAAACTGTCTCCATGTCATACTACGCCTAGCACCTCTCAACTGAAAACATAGAGTACGAGCTACATCTAACCCCATCTTATCCCCGATCATATTAGTGCTGAAGAACTCAAGCATAAACTCCTAAACTAAATGTGCTTGGATCTCAAACAATCTCCTCCAAGCGTGACTCACAAATACCTCCTACCCATCGGCCCTAGTGTATACCATCATCATCCTCTCGGCCAAATCCTGCCTCATGTCCGTGGTCAATCCCTCAAAATCTACTATTATGTACTCGGTTAACCTGCCTACCGAATATAGTCTCGAGCCTCTACTTAAAATCATGCACTATATCCTCAGTGTATCCCTCTACCTGATAACGAAGCCATAAGTGTCTCTGATCACGTGGTGGTAGAGGTGCCACATCTACAAAATCAACAAGAATAGTACAAAGATTATAAAATTTTAGACTTTTTGTTCTGAGGGTGGATACATCGTATTCATAAATAGATACGCCGTATATAAAGATCAAAATTTAATACTCCATATAGATGTGAGTCAATACGGCGTATGGGCATCAAAGTGCATGATCCTTTTTCAGATCAATAGGCCGTATTCATTTTACTGAATACGTTGTATTGAAGTTTTAAGATTAGGTAAAATTAAGTCAATACGTTGTATCCATGTTATTGGATACGCTATATTGCTCTGCGGTTTAAAAACAAAAAGGGTTTTCTCATTTCTACCCCCTTTGACCTATTCGTAATTCTTAAAAACTACCTAATTCTCATTCAGAGGGGAGGGTAAAGGTATTCAAACATAAGGTTTTATGGCATATCACCTAATTCTCATTAATCAAACCCTAACCCTAATTCTAAAGTGAAATTCAATTTGAAATCGCAAATCAAAAAGAGAAAGGGGAAAGCTTATTATCGTATGATCATGAAAAAGAAGAGGATGATAACGAAACAAAACAAGAATGATCTCCGAGAATTTTATTTATGGTAAAATCTTTTGTTTGTGTGGAGTGAAAAAGTGTGGTGAAAACAGATTCGGTGTATCGGTTAGGCTTTTATACACAAACTCAATACGCCGTATTGGTGTTCGTCCAATACGTCGTATTGGCGAGTTTTGTTGACTTAGTCAACTTCAGTTAAAAACAGTGGATACACCGTATAGGTTTTACCTAATACACCGTATCCGTTCTTGGAGATCAATTTTCCTAATTTTAATAAAGCAAAGAAAACGTACCCTGGCCTCCGCAACATTCTTGTATAAACACCATCCTTATATTATCGTTTAGGGTCGAAAGGAATGCCAAACGGCACATGCAAATTCGTAATAAGATAGAATAGCATTCTGTTGACGTAATCATTCCAATTCACGATATTTACATTTAATTCCATGATAAAACTTCCCATTTTGAAAGTTTTATTGATTTTATCGTGACTTGTTTCCAAAAGAATTTTTGGCCCTTGTGTATTCATGTTACCCCCCGAAGACTGTATTATATCGATCTCATTATCATCATTGTCTTTTTTCGACATTAAATCATTGGTATGAATTATGTTGAAGGGGAATAGATCATTAAAGTATAAAACATTTTGTTCCTCTTCATCATATTCGGACAATGATATTTCATCATTCAAATCAAATTCATCGATATGTTGAGGGCTTAAAATCAGTTCAGTTAACAAATCTGACTTAGACGTTGGAGCATCATTGTAAAAAATGGCTGAAAATTCATTCTCAAAATCTTTAAAGAAGTCTAAATCATCAAAACAACTAACTGTAGGCTCGGGTGGTAGGAACGAATGCATATTGACTTTTTTATTATCATTTTCTGAATCCGTTTTCAAATTATTGACAGAAATTATTTCATAAGAAAACGAGTTTTTGTCAAAAATTACCGTGTAATCTTCATCATTGAAATCATCAAATGAAATTTTAAAGTCAATTTCATCGTTAAGAGAACTTACTGTGGGTTCACAAGACAGTGTTTCACCTGATGTCAAACTATCATTGAAGGCTATAGCTGGGAATTCATTTTCAATGGATATGAGGCCGTGAACGTCTTCATCATACAAGATTCTACCATACTTAGCAGTTTCCCAGTTAAACACCTTACCACGTCTTCGAGCCTTTTCTTCCTCGAGCCTTATGCATTCATCTATAGTAATGTATGGATCGTCCATCCTGAAAAAAACTTACTAGAAAAATTGTTAAATAACCAATATGTCGTATTCAGTGAACTGAATACGTCGTATAACACAAACACAATAAATAAACAAGATTATAAACTATCCTAAACTACACTAATCCTAAGGGTTAGATCTAAAAAACCAAAATATAAAATAAATATCAAGATTAAGTTCTCTCTCCTCGGCAACAGCGCTAAAAACTTGACGTGTCGTTGTGTGGTGTATATTTTTATGATTCAAGTTTTAAATTTATATTTTGCCGACTTAACCAAAAACAACACTTTAAAGGGCAGTGTACCCGGTCGGTGGTAGTTTCATAGTAAATAGGGTGTCGAACACTTGAAGCGAGGTTAAATCTCTTAATTTATTAATATTTTGGTTATCTAATCTAAGTTTATTTTAATCTAAGTCAAAACTATGCTAATCCTATGTTAGTTTTAATCCTAACTCTAACAGGTAAAAAGGGGGGTTTCAGCCTGAGAGACTGGCACGGGTTTGGTGGTGACTACAATCAATTCAAGACACTTTAACCTACGCAAGCAAATTAACAGAAGATAAAAGAGCGGTCAAGCCTTATGATAGAAAACTGTATTAGCCATCATTAATTTGATTAGAAGTTGGTTTGTGTAGAAATCTTATGTAATCAATAACACTCAAAGAATTATGAAGAATTCTTGAGAGAGAAAGGGGTTGGAAGGATGCTTCTAGTAAGAGAAAGTAATAAAGAAAGAAAGATTATATTATGCATGAGAAAAACAACCAACCAACACCCTCTCCATGTGTGGAGAGGGTATTTATACATTTGATAGGGGCCAACCTATGGACTAAGTTCATGGGCTTTCCATGGGCTTTTCCTAAGCTAGCCTATCTAATTTCTAAATATTACTTTACGAGCTATCAAACGATATAATGGAAGTGACTGATACTTTTTGTGATCCTAACAATCTCCCCCCTAAGGGAGGTCAATCCATTTTACAAAAACTTATTCCTAGCATACTATGCTTTATCTTCAGTCTTGTGCTCGCAGAGTTGATATCTTTACTTCATCTTGTGAACATGATGTAGTGATCATTGACTTTAGGCTTTGAGTTGTATCTTTGACTTGACATGAATGTGATCTTGAACACCTTGAGATCATCAACCAAGCATAATCTCTTATCATCATCTTGTGATCTTTTGCTTCCTTGTGGATCTTGTAACATCTGGATTCAATATGCCTCATACTGTCTTGATGTTGAAAGTGCGTGTAACCATTTTTCTTGATATTGTTTAACTTTAACACGTCGTCACTTTATGAAGGACGTGTGGTATCAACTTAATAGTTCGTCACTTCAAGAAAGACGTACTGTATCAGAGTAGCGAAAGTCTTGAAACATGTACTTGAGCTTTCATGATGTCTTTATATATGTCGGTCGAGTATGAGCATGTGGTATTGGCTTCGACTTGTCATCGGGAAACTGCTACCACCGTCAGGAAACCTGCATGAATGGGTTAGTGATAAACAACATATATGGACGAAAGTGGCTTTGTCACTTCGTCGAATACGGTTGTAACAACCACGGTTCCCCGTTACTCAGTATAAATACTGCCTGTGATCAGGTAGAATTCTGAAGAATCTCCTTGACAGGGTTTCGCAGCTGCGCTAGCCGTTCTCATTACCGGAGCATCTCAAAGCAGACAACACGGTAAGAGTGAACCGGTAAGTTACTATCTTCCTGATTAAGCCGTCAATTCGTGTTCAGCTTTCCTATGTCCAGATACCCTTGTGAGGCTTCCCATGGACATAAGATTGAAAATTGATTTAGAAAATCAGTCGGTGTGTCAAATTGCAAACGGTTTTTATGACACACCAACAGTTTTATCTTTTTCAAAATTCATTCGTTAATTCATAAGCTGGACCGAATCGATATCCAGTATCACAAGCTCGATCCGTATAGGATCTCATAAGTCACCTACCAAGAGCTTGTTTGATGTTGGCTCAAGCAGGATTTCCATCTTTACTGTGACTACTTAAGTATCACTCAGATGTTCTAGCAAAATCAAAAGAATAATGCGTAGGACTCTTAATATATATTTCTTGTTTTTTACATTGTGTGAATTAGCAAGCATAATTTTGACAAGTGTCCTAATGAGATTTATGGATGATCTCTTTTGGCTTTAGACTCAATAGTGCACTTTGGTTTTAGTGATCAGAAGCTGAAGCAGACTGCCACCTTTTCAATACCAACTAACTCGGAGTAAAAAAGTTGATAGAAATGCGTGTAATCTCTGTGAGAAATGGACGGAAATATTTTGAGAGATTCTAAGTGGCTAGGGAGGGTTATGCATTGCATCACTGGGTCCATGATGTCAGTCTTCAATGTCAGCAATCATCTTTGTGATTCTTGATAGCAGATATATTGACCTAGTTTCTGCCTAAGTATAAGAAGGGCTTCTTTCTTTTCACCCTTTACCTTGACTTTTCTTTTTAATTCTTCAACCCCTTCAGCGCTTATCGAGACTTCATGACTAGTACCTAGTTGGGTTTGTTCCAGTACTAGCTCCATCTCAGTCGACACTTTTCCTTTAATCTTACTTTACTCCTTTTTTCATACCTAAGGACTTCTACACTATCTAGTGGAATATCCCTGGGTAGATCCCTCCGGTTCTAGCTGGATCATGGGAATGGATACCTAAGCTTAACCACCTTATAACTCCAATACAGTAATTTAAATGGTCGGTCTTTGGTACTTCCACATTTCAGCCAACACGTAACCATTTGCACCCCCTTCATATGCGCATCAATTAATCGAAAGAGTTTAGCACATATATGGGATATCGTACACTATAGATCTTAAAATTCACATCTTTAATCATATATTTTAATCACATCTTCTCCCCTTATCAAACATGTCAAATCTCTTGATATTTTGGATATCAATTGATTCAAATATTCATGATTTCGGGGAAAAAGATGTCCAATTATTAACATGCCAATTATTGGAACTTTTTTAATGCTCCCCCTCAAATTATGAGGGAATAATATGGTGTTTGAGTACATTAATTTGAAAAAAAATTGAATTTACTAAGAAATTCTTGAAAATTCGTACTCAAACACTATATATAAACCTAATTATAGTCTACACTATTGATTTACATATTCACAAGTATTATTATATACGAGAAATGGACCTGAAATAAGATAGGACACAATATGACAAAATCATATTGTCCGTTCCAGCAGCCTAAGGTCATTCCTGTATTCTCTTCCACCCACGAACTTCTCTAAATTCTGCATCAACCTCCTCTTATAAAGCTGCTTGCCGATATCCTGAATCATAACCTGAGCCCTTTGTTTGTCTAAACTGATCCATTTCCTCTTTAGAAGATATTCCATCCTTATTCCCTTAGCAATATCATTAAGAGCAGACCCAACATCATCGAGCGTGCCATCACTGAATTTATGGAGTTCATCAGTGCGCATCAATCTGTTTTTGTTAATTTAATCCTTATATATCACTCCTTTAGGGTCTGAATATGCAGTGTATGTGGTCCTGTATTTGAGATTTGACCTGAATGTGTCTAGCTTGGTAAGGTTTAGCTTCTTTTGGTAACTTTCGACACCTAATTGAAGATCTTCCACCCTCTTTTGAATTACAATTCGTCTGGTGTACATACGTAATGCCACATTCAAGGCATACCGTTCATCGATTGTGAGATTGGTCAGCTTATGTTGAACAAGTAGAAGTAACATGTCTTCTATGTCTTGTATTCGAAGTCGTAGGAAATCACCTTCTCTAAACTTGTATAGCTTCTAATCCTCTCGACGAACTTCAATCTCTTCTAGGTGACCGTAATCATACTTCTTCATAATCGTAAGTCTGGTAACCGCAATGATGATTTTCCTAGAGTAGACATCCTTTGACGAAGACATATTGGCAGCAAACCGTAGAAATGTTAACATTTGGGACCCCAATGTGAAATACCCCAATAAGCATGTTTATCATATATCACCTTCACTGGACTCCACAAATTACGAACCAAGTCTTCAATCCATTTGATCTCATATGTAGCGGCCTTTGTCTTCGTAACTAAAGTTGAGTACCATCTGCTTAAATATCCACCTTTTAGATATTCCAGGTCTTTGTTGATGAAGAAATCCTAAGGTATAACTTAACGGCCTCGACGATCTTTAATAAATGGGAGAGGTTTACTGAGATCGAACGGACACGGCTTGCCTTCAGAGTTATGCTAGTCGAGTTGTTCTGTTTTTTCTTTGGAACATTCTTCAAGATGGTACTCTAATTCTATAAGACTCTTGCAAATGCCTTTGAGTAGCTTGAATATCGGTCCAATGAGAATTTCGTGAGTCAGATCTTTGATGTTGAGCTGATTCAGGACAAATGTAGAGAAGTCGAAAGAGGTATCCATAAGCTCATCAAATGAAGTACGAGGTTCTTTAGTACGAGCAACTTGACTAATCCAGGTCTGAGGAGGTCGGGAGTACACGTTGTCTCTTATTCTAATCAAAATTAGGAGTTGGAGGTCGTTCGGGTTTCTTAAACCAGTCATCCTTGGTAACCTCCTTGTCAGCGGGTTGTTCATCATTGTTACCCATGTCGAACTCTTGATCCTGTTGCACTCCCGAGTCATCAACTGTATGACTTGGCTCCTCTGCATGGGTAGACTTTCCAGAATGCTTATGTTGTGATTGGGAGGCGTCTTTTAAGGTGCTTGACGACTTCTTTTCCTTTGACCTTGAATCTTTGTATGACTCAGATTCTTTGCTTAATTTCCTTCTTTTTGTCCCTCGGTCTGATCCAGCGGAGGGGTCTCCATCTTTGTCACTGTCCTCTCGACTCCTCTTCAACGTAAATACTTCACCATATGTATTGAATAAATCTTTGTCAGTGTTGTAAGACACGACTAGTGTATCATAAAGCTTCTTTTTGTAATCAGCTCTAAGATGTGATTTGCTTTCCTCCATCTTGTCTAGAAGAATCTTTTTAAGCTCAAATTCGAAAAGTGATGCGGCTGCCTCACAAGTAGACTTTGGTTATGAGGAAGACCTTGTCAAGACTGCAGCTTCTAATGATTCTATGACATTTTTCTTTATCACAGGAGTTGCAAAGTCTGAGACTGCTGAGGGATAATCTGGGGAAGTTGAGTGTTGACTTCTTCTTCAATAATAGCTCTCATTAATGTGTCAATGAGTTCTATGTAATTCTTCTCATCATGAGCTTCTTGTCTGTAGTCCAAATTATGTGCTTGAATGGCTTTGTTTATAGCTTCTCTAAGTTTGTTATCAATGTAACGATCAACTATAGCAGGAATAGAGGAGAGAGCTTAAGCATACTGGTCAACTTGCTTTATCTTTGACAGATCTTTTTCCAAGTTAGTGACTCTGTCATTGAACCTGAATACAGAGGGGAAATCCGGAAGTGAAGGAAATGAGGTTGTAGCTTCAGAAGTTATTGGTGTTGGAGTAGGTGTTGCTTGTTGTAGAAGAGGATTAAAGAATGGAGGTGGTGGAGGAATAGTTGTAGTGAAACCGAATGTAATTTCATGAACTACCATTGCATGACTAGCTGAGGTTTCCATCAATGAAGCAATCTCATTGTCAGCTGGAGAAGGATTCTTAAGATTTAGGAGCTTGCTTGTAAAGTTGAAGGAGACAAAAGAACTTTGTACAGCTTCATCAGCCTTCAGTGTGTCAAAGACTGGAGTAAATGTCACATGAGCGTCTTCCTCTACTTGCTCAAACCCTGATTCTTGAGAAACATTTTATTGTTTTGAGGCACCTTGATCAGCATTGGTCATATCAGTATCTTCATTTCCCAAATTTACATTTACATCATCATACACCTCCTTAGTGACCTCAGCATCTCCTTCTTCATCCATCGTTTCTTCATCATCAATATTTTCTTCTTCTTCATAGTATTCAGTGCTAGACTGATTGAGAATAGGAATCTTGATTCTTTTTAACTCAGTACTATCACTTTCAGTCTCTTCATCATCGTCGTTTGTGTCATTACCTTCTTGGTTATCATCATCATTAGCATCATCATCATTAGCATCATCATCATCATTACCATCACTTTTATATTTAGAATCATTTTCATCATCTTCATCTTCATCTTCATCTCTACTGTTACCCTAAGACTCTTTCTTACTTTCAGATTCGTATATGGGTACATCGGGAACCCCTGGTATAGTACCAGTTCCTTCATCTACAACAGTCAACTTGAGATGTTGCTCATCAGGAACCTTTGACTGAGTGTCAACTCCATCACCTAAGCCACTTGCGTGAGAGCTGTGAAATTATGTCTTGCTTCTTTTGGTACCCAGCTTCAGTTGTTCAGCTTCAGTTAATGCAACCTTAGATAATACATCTAATCCTTTGGCTTTTGACATCTTTGCAGGTTGCTTCTTCTTGTCAGATTTAGCTACCTTAGCTTTAGTCTTGATTTTGGTACCTTTAGTAGCTTGAATAGGCTTCTGCTTGGGTGATGTGTCAGAATGAGCTTTCTTTCGAACGTACTTTGGTTTTAGTATTTTCTTTCCAGAAGAAAAAGCATAGTATGTCTTGTAAGCTATGGATTCTAACATTGCTTGGTTTGTTAAGTCCTTTGGGAGAATGGTACCATATACTTGAGTATCTTCATGTCTGGAGATACATCTCATAGAAGGAAACATGGTGTCATCTCGAGCAGTGTGCCAAATCATCTTGTTCCTTCTTAAAATAGACTGATTCTTTGACATAAAGTAATCAATGATGATCTTTGTGAATATAGGGTATGACATCTTGTTGGTCTTCTTAGCTTCTTTGTTTTATATCTGGAATAGGAGATCTTCCCAGAGTAGATACACATAGTCGATGTTCTTCTTATAAAACATACCCCAAAGTATTTGAGCACAAGATAAACGAATCTTGTCCATTCTAGTTTCTTTGCCACTTAGGCACTTGTTGATGATGGTAGCAAATGCTCTCCATGGTTGGTGTAAGTAGTCAACACTCACATCAGAGAGGTAGATGATGTCTCTAGAGTGCCCAAGATCTCTAATGAAAGAGACAATATCATGTTCCAGTGGAAGGTCTTTAAACTCTTGTCCTTGAATTTTAGGGCAAAACTGGAGAATTACTCTGAATATATCAACATCGAGAGAGTCTTTCTTCTTGTTTATCATGAATCTGATAGATGACTTATGAACAAAAACTATAGCCCAAAATTCTTGCATATAAATGGCAGGAAGCTACTGTAGGTGATTAGGAATGCTTGGTAGAAGGGAGTGAGAGCAAGAGCATCCATCACCACTTAAAATGTAGCTTCTTTAGGTTTGATGTCTGTTTGGAGTCTCATGTTGAATTTCCTGAACTCAAGACGGTCCGTAGGGGCAACAAGAGCATCGTCAAGGGGGTTTTTGTTGAGCTTGAGTGGTATACAGTTTCTACTAAGATTTGACCAATACAGTTTATATATATAACCAATTTTATATATAACATACTATAAGGCCTTTGATTGTTGAATACTTAAGCTTATTCAAGTTTATGTGATATCATTTTTTGATTAGGACACCCCCCTCATTAAAGGCATTTAGCCATGTATTGACTAAGATCTAGCCATCTGAAGGGCACTTAATTGGTCTTTAATGTGAAGGCTATTTAGAAAACTGGAAATAGTGCGTTTTGGAATCCTTATTCAAATTAACTGTATGAGAATAAGGTACCTAAGACATGTTCAAATATTCTTGTTGAACCTTGTTATATAGCCTACTTAACTTGTTTAGATTGCATAATTAACTAATTTTAATTAGCTACCTAACTTGAGTTTTAAATTGCCTTCAGTAAAAAATCAATCTTAAAATTCCTTAAATCCATTACTAAATCGCCTCCTATTGCACCACTTGAAATGTAGCTTCTTTTGGTTTGATGTCTGTTTTGAGTCTCATGTTGCATTTCCCGAACTCAAGACGGTCCGCATGGGCAACAAGAGCATCATCAAGGGCTTTCTGTTAAGCTTGAGTGGTATTCATGTTTCTGCTAAGATTTGACCAATACATTTTATATATATAACTAATTTTATATATAACACACTATATGGCCTTTGATTGTTGAATAATTAAGCTTGATTCATGTTGTGATATCATTTTAATGATTAGGCTCATTAATGTATTTAGCATGTTTGAATAAGATCTAATCATCCGAAGGGCAACTTAATTGGGCATAATGTAAAAGGCATTAAGACAACTAAAATAGTGCTTCTTGGAATCCTATTCAAACTAACTTGTAGAGAATTAGGTAACCTAAGACATTCTCAGATATTCTTGTTGTACCTTGATATATAGCCTACTTAACTTGTTTAGATTGCATAATTAACTAATTTTAATTAGCTACATAACTTGAGTTTTAAATTTCCTTCAGAAAAATTCAATCTAAAAATTCCTTAAAATCTATTGCTAAATCACCTCCTATTGAGAAGTGTTAAATCGCCTTCTATAGGAATTGTTAAATCGCCTCCTTAATATGGTTGTTAAATCGCCTCTTGAAGGCATGATGTTAACTCGCCTCGTGAAGAGAGTTGTTTACTCGCCTCTTGAAGGCTTGTTGTTAACTCGCCTCGTGAAGGGAGTTGTTAAATCGCCTCATGAAGGCTTGTTGTTAACTCGCCTCTTAAAGGTGTTGTTTACTCGCCTTTTGAATAGGCGAGAGGAGGAAAAATTTTGCTAAGAGTTTGTTTGTGTGTGAAGAAAAAAAGGGGTGAGTGATTTTGTTATAAAACAAAATTCGTTTTTGACACAATCGCCCCCTCAAGTTTCATAACCTTTTCATTTTTCTTATATAAGTTTTATTAGGCATTTTAAGTTTAACACACGGCACAAATAGTCCCTAATGTTTGTAACTATTATTCCTAGAAACTTATATTTGCACATATACTCCCTAAAGGCATAAACACGTAACATATAAGGCTCACATAAGCTAAACTTAATTAACTCCCCTTTAATTGTTAACCCGTTATTGTTTAAAACCTTTTCCTTTATCACAAACTGATTTTATAAAGAAGATCTTTGAAATTTTCTCCCCCTCAAACAATGACCCGTTTTCTATTTAAAGAGTTGTAGTCGTTGTTTGAGTGGTCAAATGTCTTTGAAAATGATTTTCAGATGACTTTTTGATATAAATATTTGAAAAAAACAACACCATAGAGGAATTGATTTCTCTTATTTTAACACATAAGCGCACTAACACGTACACTCATGGAATATAGGAAGCATGGGTTGTGATGAAAAGTAATAACAAGCCTTTGCATGGTCATAAAGTAGAACATGCCTGAGAATTAATTCTCGTTGTTAGGCCAAGTTTTCTTTTTGAAATACATGCCTTTAAGATGATGACCGGGTTGCTATCGGAAATAATAACTAGCCATTTTTGGCATGTTTTAAAAGCTTTTGAACTTCTACTCGAACTTCATTTACAGCCTCGTATCATTATTAAATAACATTTCTAAGGCCGTAAATGTTATCGATTTTCAGAAGATATGCCATTGATCCATATTTTTATATTTTTCTGATTTTTTAATTTTGTATTTTGTTTTTAATATATATAAAGAAAATTTATAAGGAGAGAAAAAAAACTTTTTGTGTTTTTGTGATTTTATATATACATAATATACAGAGGATATAAGAATAGGTACCACCACTATTCTTCGGCTTCATCTGCCAGTTCTTTCAGAGTCTCAGGAGTAAAACTTCTCATCCCTAGCTTGTCGATAAGGAACTCAATTCTTTCTCGACATAGAGCCTTAGTGAAGATGTCCGCCAACTGATATTCCATTCTGACAAAGGATTTTGATAACGTTTACCAAAATCTTCATACAATTGATTTAATTCATGATAATTAATTGGTTTAATATTAACTTTCTTCTTTAAAATCATTGGATCACTTTGTTTTAGAAATATTTTAGATCGACTCTCTTCCTCAAGCATCAAAGTCTCTTCAGAATCAGCAATTGAAATCACATGGGTTTCCTTAGCAATAACATTACCGTCATACAACATTATCCTAATCTGCTGAGCTTTCTTAAGATAGAAAGGATTTTGAAAACCAAGAGCTTATTTCAGGTTGTTATCATAGAAAACTTGTGGTTTTGTGAGCATATGCACAGTTTGCGCGGATTGACCCATTTTACAAACAATGTTGTCTAATTCTTTAACTTTCTTTTCCAAACCAATTTCTGTATCAATATTCTTAGCTTCCTTTTCCTTGGATTCGTTTTTGAAAACATTAAATGTTTTTGTTAACAATTCCTTTTCCTTTGTTTGTTCAGAAAAAGTTTGTTTAAGATTGTTAATTTATTTTTCAAAATTCGCAAACTGTGCATTTTTCTCCTAAATTATATCATCTATTATAAGCTTTTCTCGAGTACCTAAATCCATATTTTTTCTTTCTTCTAGCAATTTTACCTGTTCTTTGTATCTTTCAAGCTCAGCAGATAAGGTTTCATTGGCAATTATATTGTCGTTATTGACCTTGTTACAGTTAGTTACTTGATTTGACAGTTGTTCAAACACATATAATATCAAGGCATCTTGTTGTGTAGAAGAATTTGTATCCTGAACAGCTGCAGTTTGTGATCCAATCAGATGCTGAGAGTACAGAATGATATTACTATCACTGTGTATCTCATTCTCTAAATGTTCCACAAGATGAGAAGGTTCAGAATATGCCATCTCTTGCACACTTTGATTTATCATATCATTATTAGTGTTGTCAGAGATTGGTACCTCGGAGAGAGCATATGATCTGTAACTAGACAAATTGGCCATAAGAACTGCTTTGGCTGTAAAGATCTCTTCACAGTCAGAATCATATGTGTTAGCCTTAATTATATTAAGTCAAACAAGAATGTTATCGGTCTTCGAAAGTCAAACTAGGTCTTGTATTGTAATAGGCTAGTCGGGTTCAACGGGCTTGGATTGTAATCTAATATTGTCCGTGTTTCGGGCTCAAATCCCAAGTTAAACCAAGCCCGGCCCGTTAAGAAAGCCCTTGAGCCAACTAGAAGGCTAGGGTATAAATATCCCTTCACTACACTTGGTGAAGGGTGTCGGTTGCATTTTCATTCTTTTGTAACTCACCACTTCTCTCTAATCTAGTTTTTCTCTCTCTACTTTCTCTCTCTAAGATTTCTTATTTTCTAGCATCTTGGTATAGATTATAGTTGTGTAATGGATTAAACAAGTGGGATAAAAATTGGCATCAGAGCTACAGTGGATTCGTGATTCATTTGTGTGGTTAAACAAGCTCAAATTTTTAGTTACTTTTTGTTCTTGGTTCAAAAAATCAAACCCGGATTTT
>BQNB010126070.1:0-14848 GCA_026074375.1 Tanacetum coccineum
CCATAATCTTTTCTATAAACAAATAACTTAATACATATCATATAAGCAATACTAACTAATCAAACAGTACTAACTTATTCTCAGCAGCATTAACTTCATCTCTGAGCAGTCTTAACCTTGAGCAGTACTAACATTCACTAGCAGTAGTAAACACTTAGCATATTTTCACTAGCAGTACTAATATTCACTAGCAGTACTAAATCCAGCTGAGCAGCATTAACACAAACATGAGCAACAGTAATTCAAAAAACATCAAGAAGACTTTTAATCCCAACAGACAGAAATGTAGATCACCTGTATGCTGGAGTAAGGTTAGGGATAGCCAACTCACCGCTTCAGAATTGATCCGTGATACGACCGAGAAGATCATCCAGATTAAGAACCATTTGTTGACTGCCCGTAGTCGCCAGAAAAGGTATGCAGATAGGACAACTAAGCCGTTAGAATTTGAAGTCGGTGATATGGTACTGCTCAAGGTATTGCCATGGAAGGGCGCTGTGCGTTTTGGAAAGCGCGGAAAGTTAAGTCCACGTTACATTGGGCCATTTAAGAATCTAGCTAGAGTTGGTCCTGTAGCTTATACGTTAGAGTTACCTAAAGAGTTAAAAGAGATTCATAGTACTTTTCATGTTTCAAATCTTAAGAAATGTTTAGAGGAAGGCGATATTGTTGTTCTGAAGGATGAGATTCAACTTGATGATAAGATGCATATGATTAAAGAGTCAGTGGAAGTTGTTGATAGAGAGGTCAAGCGACTTAAGCAAAGTAGGATACCTATCGTTAAAGTTTGTTGGAATTCGCAATGAGGTCCATAATTTACTTGGGAACATGAGGATCAGATTAAGAAAAGGTACCCTCATCTCTTTACAAGTAAGGACGAAGCAAGGAAAAGCAGATAAGTCGAGCTGAGCACCAGGACGGTGCTCCCTAAAAGAGGGGAGAATGTAACAACCCGAGTTTCAGGTCAACGTTTATCCCGAGCTAAGATAACTATTTTTGCTACGTAATTAATTATAGTAGTCTATGCTATATAAGGTTTGATGAAAATTTCCATTTATAGGGTAATTTCAAGCCGTGATTGAGTTTCTATTTGTTTTTAACGTCTAAGAAAGTCAGGAAAATTATATAGTTGCTCCGAAAGCGTGATTATGTTATTTTTGTATTTTACGACGTTTCCCCGAGTTTCTGTAAAAACCGTGTTTAACGGTCGTGTTTTATGTGGTTTAACGTTTTATTAAACGTTTTAAAGTAAAATTAGTGGGACGGATTTAAAATATTTACTAACGTGGTGTGACTCGAGTTTATGACTGATTTTATTAACAAAAGAAAACACATTTGTACCAGTTTTAAAAGGACTTAAGAATGGAGGGACCTAAATTGCCAAAATTTCAAAGTTCAATTCTATAAATAGAACCTCACACACACACTTATAACTTTTATAAAAAATTTCACTCTCCTTCCTCCTTTCTTCTTGTTCGAACTGGCCACCACCACAACACCATTTTCTGGCTTATTTTCCAACATGCATTAAGATCAAATTACATATTATTAATCCTTGTTTCAAGAGCTACAAAACCCACTATTAAAATCCTACATGCAATAAGATTTGGGGAAGTTAGATTTTGGTGTGTTCTTTCCATTTTCGTATATAAAAGGGGTGTTCAAAGGGGTTAGATTGTTGTTGTAGTGAAGTTGGTTAATTTGGGTTTCGTCCGATTTCAAAAGGTAAGGGGAAACCATAGTTTGATTTTCTTACAAGCATTGTGAGCTTCTATTTATATTTATGTGTTGGTTAATTTGTGTATATTGAGTGTTATATGGTTATTGCTATAAGATTCAAGTGCAAAAATTATTTAAAGTATGTTTGGTTATTGACCAAAGTTTGATGGTTTTGGTATGATTAGATAGGATAGTTAAGCATGTTTTGATAGTCGGATTATGTCGAAAATGTCGTTTTGATAGGTTTTGGGTTGACCAAGTTACCAGAAAGTTTGACTTACCCGTAGCGAGTCGAGAAATTTTTGAAAGTTATTTTTGATTATGTCAAGTGATAGTGTTCGCCTTTAGCTACGTTTCGCTAGGTGGATCGTCACGTAACTCTTAATAATGAACGTTTTACGGCCGAGTCAAGTTTGGGGTAAAAAGTCAACTACGAAGTTTGACTTTTGAAAGTCAAACTTGCGTACACTTTTGAATATAGTCTATAATTAGTAATGGGTTAGTAATGTTAGTTAATTGATAACGATACATGAAGTTCATATTATATTATCCTTACATTCGGTAACTTTCTAAAAATGGAAACTTTATGGAAAATGTTACAATATTGTTAGTACGTCAAAGTGAAATGTTTTGCGTCGCACTTGGATATTATAGTATATGATTGTATGTACGTAATAATGATATATATATAGATGCAAGTATGTATTATATGAACTATTTTACTTTTAGTCACGTACCGCTATATATGTATTATATAGGTCGTGGTTAAGACGTGAAGATATTTGCGCTTGTTGATTTGGTTGAATTTGATCTTTTGCTTAAGGTGAGTTCATAGCCTCGCATTTAAATCTTTTAATTGTTTTTAAACCCTCGAGGGGGATGCATGTTTGTTTTATAAAATAGAACACATATGATTTTATGGTATGCTGGACCCAAATAGAGATTGTTTCCACATAAGTAGCTATTGTCGAAGTTCCTTATTTCATGGACCATTAATTGCCTTGTAAGGTGAATGCTAATGCATTAAATAGATCTATTGGGTTTGACAACCCTGTCTGAGGTTTGAATCCTTGTGACCACCCTGTCAAACGGACATTTTGTATTTAGAAAGTAGTAGGTATTTGACAATAATACCTTGTTTTGGGGCACATTAACATATGAAATGGCATATGTATTGTTAACGTTCGGTGTCATGAGCTTATTACGTGAAAGAAAAGAAGTTGCTATACATTGCATTTGTTGCTTTGTTTTCCTGAGAACTAATTATGTGTTCAAAGATTGTTACTTATTGATTATTTTAAACTCTATGAATTTCACTCAACATTGTTGTTGACTTTTTAAACATGTTTTATCCCAGGTAACTAAGGATGAAGGCAACAATGGCGTGGAGGTGTCGTGCGTGTAATGGATTTGTTAAAAGACTACTTGTGTTCCTTGTCTTTCAAAAACAATGTCTTAATTGGTTCTAAAACAATGTTTTTATTTTGAAACAATAGTTTTTCAATGTTGTAATGGTTGTGGTTACGATTCTGTGGGGACCTAAACACGTTTTACAATGATTAATAATGGAACACATGTTTGTTAAACGTCTCATTTGGGTCGTTTTCTATTATCTTGGTAAATGGTGCTATTTAGTAACACCCAATTGTTAAATTCCGCTGCGCAATCCAAAGTCCTTTGGTTGGGGGTGTTATAGATACCATAAGTATTTGAAATTTAAAGCACTTGAGAGAGAGAGAGAGAGAGAGAGAGAGAGAAAGAGAAAGAGAGAGAGAGAGAGAGAAAGAGAGAGAGAGAGAGAGAGAGAGAGATAAAGAGAGAGAATATGGAAAATAGGAGGAAGTTGTATTACAAAGTGAAAAGAGAGAATACAAATCAAACAACATCCTCTCCATGTAATAGATAGGGGTATTTCTTATTGGAAATTGTTATCCTATAACATAATAGTACACATAATATTCTACGAGCTGCGCAGCGGAATTAAACTCATATAACAATTATAATTAACATAAATAATTAAACCGAAAGTGTACCTTTTAGAAAAACAAGCTAAATAAAGAATCAAAGCTTATTGAGAATACGCACATGTATTAAACCCGTGCAAATACCTAAACCTTCTTGAAGTTTCTAAAGTAAACAACCTCCACGCGTAAGACACTACACGTTATACAATATCACCCAAATGCTAGTTCCACAAACCAACGAACTAAGAATACTAGAACTTTGTCAAAAACTAAAACCCTTTTGTGGGTGTTTGTTTCGTTTGACCAAAGAGAAAGAGAGGAAGAGAATGGGATAAGAATTATGAGCTAGGGAACCCTCATTATATACTATGTGAATTAGGGTATACCTAAAATACTTAGCTTAGGGCCAACGCTAACACAAAACCCATAAACACCCCTTTGCGCCTTATGTCCAGTTGAAACCCACACAAACACCCCTTGGTGTTGACTTTTTTACTTTTCAAACTATTATGTATAATTACTTTTAATTACACATTAATTAAAAAGCCTTATATTTAATTATTCGTAAACGAACTAATTAATGACCATTTAGTATTCTACCGTTGTATCATATATTAAATACATTTATAATAAATATACACCTATATTATTATATACATACTAATAGAATGATATCTAAGTGTATAAGTCTGTGACCCCTCGTAGGCTCATATATTCCTAGCCGTATAAATATCCGTATGACATGAGCACATCCCAACAGCTCCCACTTGCGAATGTCTGTGTCATAGAATATAACATACTAACATTGACGAATAGTCTAGCAACATCATCAACGCTCCCAATATTACCCAAGAATAGTTTCAATAAACATCTCAACGTTCAATAGTTTAAGTTAGTACTATCCTTTTATTTTAGATACAATGTTAAATATAGATATGGATCAAAAGTCATTTCATAGTTTAACGATTCTGTTTCTCGCATTTGTATTGATCAAGATTACCAAATGTAAAAAAGAATCATCTTAACTACACTTTGTGTGCGGCCATGCAAACATTTGATCAACCTAACGAGGGGCCCAGTAAGTATCTAACTCCCAAACATATGGAGGAACAAATTCTGTTTTGACTACAAGTGTCTGTCATGTACTTCAAAACTTTTCTGAAAGTAGGCTTCATAACTACCTTATTCAGCTTAGCGGTTGACTAGAATCAAGAAATGCCATCTATACACGTAAGAGCTACTTGTATCTCAAGTATGAGGGTAAAAAAACTCTTACCATGTGTGCAACTCACTTAATGACGCCGATCCATAAAGTGGTTAACACGAGGTGGGGTATCCAATATTCAACCTCATTGAATAACATGTGAAGTTGGCATAATCATCTTTACATATTCAATAGAATATAACCAAACACTCACATTTGTTTTATCTTAACAATATTCCTATATTGTTAACTGCCAATGGATATAGTTTAGAATGCAAATATTGGACACAATTATTATAAAATAAAAACAATAAACCACGTATATTAATTCATTTGAAAAATAACAATCTTTTAACATCCTTTATCCAAATACTAACTGATACATCACAGATCTACATGAGACTACTAGCAGGACAAGCACCAATTCCCAGAGCATGCTCAAAATGCTTGTTATATGGCATTGGTTTTGTAGACAGATCAGCTAAGTTGTCATATGTGTGAACTTTCTTTAGGACTATTTCACCAGCTTGAATTACTTCACAAATGTAGTGATATTTCCTTTGATAATGTCTAGCACCCCTCATAATACCAGGATCATTGGTGATTGCTATTGCAGGTGCATTGTCACATATTATCTCCATATGTCTTTTATTTGATGTTATGACATCTCCAAGTCCATTAATAAATTTCCTCATCCAGACAGCTTCCATCGATGCTTCAGCAGCAGCAATGTACTCCGCTACTGTAGAAGACATAGCAGTAGTGCTTTGCTTAGCACTCTTCCAGTCTACGGCTCTACCATTAAGTATGAAAACATATCCTGACTCAGATTTGGTATCGTCCTTATCAGTCTGAAATCCAGTATCAGCATAACAAGTTACTTTCAGCTCGGATTCAGGTTTTGCCCCATAAATAAGAACCATATCTTTTGTATTCCTCAAATACTTAAGAATAGTTTTAATATCAGTCTAGTGAACATCACCAGGATTTTGCTGAAATCGACTACACAAGTTTTGCGCAAAGGCAACATCAGGTCTAGTGCATCTTAACGCATACATAATAGATCCTATAGCCAAAGCATAAGGAATGTTTTGCATACGTTTTACCTCACTAGGTTTTTGTGCACCTTAGGACTTTCTATAGTTAAGCCTCTCTTGCATTGGAGTACTGCTATGTTTAGATTTTTCCATCTTAAATTTCTTTAAGATTTTATCAAAATAAGCACTTTGACTAAGAGAAATTAATCTCTTAGATCTATCACGTATGATCTTGATTCCAAGTATGTATGCTGCTTCTCCTAAGACTAGGAATGCAACATTACTCCCACTAGCTTTGAGATATACACATGGCTTATTAGGATTTTGAGTGAAACCAATCTTTTTTATTTCCTTATCAAATCTCTTGTTCCAGCTTCTAGATGCTTGCATCAATCCATATATGGAACGTTGAAGTTTGCACACTTTACTGGGATGTATTGGATCCACAAACCCCTCAGGTTGCACCATATTTACGTCCTCGCTTAGCTGACCATTCAAAAAGGAGGTTTTGACATCCATCTGCTAAATCTCATTGTCATAGAACTCATCTATGGATAAAAGAATCCTTATAGCTCTAATGTTTGCAACAAGAGAGAAGGTTTCCCCATAATCTACTCTATATGTTTGGGTAAAGCCTTTTGCTACCATACGAGCTTTAAAGGTGTGTACATTGTCATCTATGTTAGTCTTTTTCTTGAAAAGCCATTTACTCCTAACAGTTCAACCATTAGGAGGAAGATCAACCAAACCCCATACTTGGTTATCTCTCATAGATTGCATTCCCGTATTCATAGCATCAAGCCATTTGTCAAATTCAAGATCTGATAATGTAGCCTTATAATTAGGAGGTTCATTAAAATCCCCTAATTCATGCTCCTCGGCATCAACATAGATACAATATCTATCAGGTGCTTGAGATATCCTTCCGGATCTACGAATAGGAACTTCCCCACTTTGGGACTCGACCTTATTGGGTTTGATCTCATCGTGTATTTTGCTAGTATTTTCAGAAGGTTGTGTATCATCTTCTTTAATTAATTCAAGTCCTACGTCACTCCTACTCGCTTCTAGCAATTCACGACTCCCACTCGCTTCTTGTAATATGAGATTATTCTCAAAGAACTCATCATTTCGAGCAAAACAAATCTTGTTCTCAAGTGGATCGAATAGCCTTGAATTTCTTACCGAGTTGATTTTCAACTTCATTCTGAAAGACCTTAAATGCTTCAAATACCTCATGTTTATCTTGTTTCACATGTGCCTCACAACCCCAAAACCTTAAGTAGGATAGCTTGGGAGCTTTACCGTGCCATATTTTGTATGACGTCTTATCAACCTTCTTGGTTGGAACCATGTTGAGTATGCGAGCAGTAGACTCGAGAGCATATCCCCGAAATGACTTTGGCAGAGTTGTTAGATTCGTCATGGATTAAACCATATCAAGTAAAGTTTGATTCCTCCTCTCAGACACCCTGTTATGTTGTAGTGTATAAGGTGAAGTAAGTTGAGATATGATACCACAACTTTTTATTGTTGATTAACCAAACTCATGGACTCAAGTATTTCGCTCTCCTCGATCGGATCGAAATAGCCTTGAATTTCTTACCGGAGTTGATTTTCCAAACTTCAGTCTAAAAGACCTAATGCTTCAAATACTCATGTGTATGTTTCATCAAGTAAAAACATAACCATACGGCTGAAATCACTGTAAAGGTAATGGAAGTAACTAGCACCTTCCTGAAACAATTCTAAAAGGAGGCACATACATCAGTGTGCTATAGTCCTAGTGCATTTGTGGTCTTGTCGCATTTTCTGGAATATTGGTATCGATAGATATTAGAAAGAATAATCAACCCTTAAACCTTAACCCAATTTACCTTTTTAGACTTCTCACTCCTTAGCTTTAGTGGTGGAGATGTGTATCCTTGCCAAACTTATGATAGAATACTCGTCACGACCGAGCAATTGAGCCAATTACTTAAATGTTACCACATAGATTAGTTTAGTGATTTGAGTGCTTTCATTTTCCCTTTTCGTGAGGTGTTTGTTGTGTGCTAGTAATTAAACAAAAAATTGCTTAAAAGAAAAATCTTAAACCTTGGTTTGGGATACATTTTCATAAGTTTTTCTAAAGTCTACTTGAAGACAAGTAGGATTCAAGTGGGGGATATTTGATGACATCAAATAACATCTATTTTATAGCATCATTAATCCTAGCTAAATTACTCGTTTTACATTATTTATGCATGAATTGGTACTTAATTGCTTATATTTGTTATTTGTAGTAATTATCGAGCAAAGAGTGAAATTTAATCAAAAGGCACGCATTTTGGAGCTTAAACGAAGAAATCATAAAGACTACTGTTCTGACAACCGCTGTATCCATCAAGGAAGATACGGCGTATCTGTGCCTTATACTTCACTCAGCATCCACGAAGAGAAGATTAATACGCCGTATCCAGAAGAAAGCCATACGCCGTATTGGATTAACAAGTCATGGAATATTCTGGAATATAATAATCGTGGAGCCCATACCAAGAAACCCCAATACGCCGTATTGAACTCTTTTAATACGGCGTATCGAATAAATTCCAGGCCTTATAAATACCGAACCCTAAATACGAATTTTAGTGAGCAAAAAAATATAACGAAGACTCAGAAGAAGGCATTAACCACCATGTTTTATTTTTAGAAGAGAAGAGAAGCCAAGAAAGTCTTGTAACGCAATTCAATCCATAGGAAACCCTTGTAATTTCTATACTCTAAATACGCATTCGGTTTTTGGTATCGTTCATTATTGTTTAGTTTACCTTAATCGTTCATCTATGACATTTGTATAGTTACTATGGCTATTGGCTAATACCTTTAGGTATTAGCCATGTTTATGATAATTTAATGTTTGGTTCATGTTTATTTTGATTGCATCTTATTCATTGTGTATTGATTATGTTTATCAGTTTATACTCGTTTATGTGCTTAAGTATGCGACCTATCATTCAACTGGATCTAGGAATACAAATAGTGCGTTAGCTAGATGCCGAGATAGCTCTCCATATCTGCAATTTATATATCTAGAGTAATAAGATGACAAATATTGACTTGTCTTTGCGTTTGGTTTAGTGAACAAGTTAGACTAGCAAGTGACCTAGGATTAACAAATGACGTTCTGATTCCTTGGGTAAAGATCTGGACAATGGATTACTAGTATATAAAGAGCCATTAAGAGTCTCGTTGAGCTAGGATTCGATAAGATCACCATTATTGTCTCCTAAGATAGATTATAAACAACAAGGAATGCTTTAGCGGATGTGTTTAATTGTGCAGAATAGCGCATGCTAAGGTTTAGGAGAAGTACCGCGACACCTAGGATTGTTAGTATCACAACGAATAAGCTATCATTGCACTTAAAAACTAAACCTGAATTTTATTATATTAAATATAGTTAATATGTTTTCCATACATTAGGCTTGACCGCTTCTTTATCTTCTGTCTATCAGCTTGCCGTTGTGTTTAATCGCCCACATCTAGTTTTTTAAGTACACCAGCAACTCGTGTCCAGTCTCTTAGGCTGAAACCCTTCTTTTTGCCGTTGTTTAGTTAACTTAGATATAATATAGAATAGATTAGAACTACTAGATAACTAAAATACTGATAGACTTAAGTATTAACACTCGCACTTAGTGATCGACACCCTACTTACCAACGAACCTATAACTGATTGGGTGCACTACCCGTTAGTGTTTGTTACTAGGTGAAGTGGGCAAAATATAAATAATAAAACATGAATAATAAATTACCTTACGACACACCATCAATCAAGTTTTTGGCGCCGCTGCTGGGACTAAGTTTGTTTAAATTCTGTTTATTAGTTTTTAAGTTTAGGTTTTGTGTTTTTTAGTTTAGTTTGTTTGTGTGTTTATTTCTGTAATTGTATATTTGCATATTTTGTGTGGTTTGTTTTGCGATCTATAGTCTGTTGTCGACTTCTAGTTCAAAAATGAAACAGCGTATTTCCTCCACTGGATACGGCGTATAATTTTTTTCTAAACAATATAGCGGTATTTGACTCTAAACATCAATACTGTGTATTTATTACTGAATACGAGCGTTTTAGTCCTATTTGGCCGTTGTATTACCTAGCCAATTTATTACAATGAAATGGATACCCCGAAATGACGACATCGATAATGATCTATTTTCCTATTAACATAATTTCAGCCAAATGATTCAAAATTGAATAGGACATGATGAATTCAATATCGATATCAAACAGTCTTTGTGGGATAAATCTGTCGAACCATTACCCAATGTAATAAGTATCGATATCGTTACCTATGCACAAGGGTCAAATAAACTTTGGAAAACAAGTCATGATACATCCGGTAAATTTTTCAAAATTAATACTTTTATCAAAGAATTAGGTGTTAATATCATGACTTGGAATTATCTTAACAATGGGATGATGCTAAATCTTATTTAAAAATTGTATGTGCCATTTGGCATCCTGTTTAACCCTAAGTTGTTTTATAAGGATGGGATGAAGCTGGAAGCAAGTCTAACTTAAAGACATTTCCGTAAACAAAACTGCTTGTCGAGAGACAAGCCGAAATGTATTTTTTATTTAGTTATGGAGTCTGTCTTCCCATGTAGTCGATACGGCGTATCCAATTCAATGGATATGGCGTATTGATCCAACCCGGACGTTATCCATTTTATTTTCCTGCACTTTGAAACTTTATTGTTAGACTTGTCAATACGACGTATTCATAACTATGAATACAACGTATTCGACCTCTGACCTGTATTAGGATTATTTTTCTTATAGATTTCAATACGGTGTATCTTGAAACATGGATACTGCGTATTGACTTCCTGTACAGATTTAGTTTTTATTTTTTAGTTTTTATTTTCTAACCAAACGATTATCAGGAGATAGAATTTCTTTTGTTTTCTGAACATTAATACAGGAAACTACTGAATAAGATAAAGAATTTGGTGATACTTATTATCTGGAATCTATGTGTGTCGTAGTCATGATGGTATTCAGACACATTAACAACACACATCCTTGGCTCAATACACAACTTAAGGTTCATATCGAGCAACCTCATGGATTTTCTGTTCTAATTTCCTTTAATTTCTTGTTTTTCATGTTATATTATACAACGAGCCATTTTATATCTCAATAGGGAAGAAGAATTAGAACGCTTACTTGTCCTTATTTTGACACTAATAATGCCAAAATTATGACACAAATTTTATTTTTTTTAGTATATTTTTGTGAAATTATTAGTTGCACGACCCACACGCATGACGCTAATTTCCATATTGTGAGGATTAAGCCTATTCCGTTTCCTAATTTTTACCTAAATTTCACAAAATATGAGTGTGCCGGTGACTATAGTAAACTTTAGAACTTGACTTGGTATACTACTCGAGACCCTAATAATAAGTACTATTTTATATAGATGGAGTGACCTTTCTAAACTAGTAAATTTCTAGGATTACACCAAAAAGCCTATACATATTGTTATATTAACTAACCATCGGTTAGTTAACCTCCATATAAACCCTTTTGTTTATCCTCATTTTTAGAGTAAGATACCCTTAGAAAAACCTACCGAGCCATTCCATTCCTTTTATATACACTAAATTTTTTTTGTTTACACCTTACACCCTTACCCCTATAGATTAAGTCCTTAATCTGTTTCTAGTTTCATTAGTGTTAAAGTATGTACTTCCTGCTGTCGCAATGCATATTTTCTATCTTTGGTTAGGTCAATAAAATTGTACAATGCAATTGGGAATGTAAAAGTAGTTTACCTTAGTGCTCGGTGTTACTATTCACTGAGTATGATCGGATATTAATTATTCAGATTTATCATGTTCGTGAAGTGGTGAAAAATACACATTTATTTAGTTTATTAGTTTATGTTAACTAAAAATAAAAAAAATAGAAAAATACAAAAGATAGAGAGAGAGAGAAAGAGAAAGGAGAAGTTTGTGAGATAATCGGTTCGTCTAAGCATAACCGATTTTATTATTTATGATGATCAATTATTCGTTGGTACGTGCTATAAACCAACGATGTAAAGTTTTGTTGTATATTATTTTTAGTTGGTCGCAATATAAACCAACTATGTACTTTTTGTTTCAAGTGGTAGATATCGCCACTATTGTTGTATAATATGTATCTCGTATGACTGGGAGTTGGCCGTATGGGAACACCAACTAAGGTTTATTTTTATTGATCTATGATCAAGACATCTATGAGTATAATTTGTGTCTACCTAAAGCGTGAGTTTCCGTGTTAAAGAGTGAGTTAGTCTGTGATTTTATGTCTTTTTCACGGGTGTGGTCGGGAAAGTAGCTAGCAACACTGTTCCTTATTTGTTTGGACTTAATCTATTTGTTTTTTTCTTTTTATTTACATAAATATTAATATACCCATACCTAATACTTTAACCTTATGGTTTGCCTCAAATAAGAGTAGCAATCACATGTGTCTCCTTATGATTTGAATATGCCTGTGTGATTTGTCGCCGTATTGTGTATTACTGTTGGTAAGAATACTAAATTCCATACCATAATATCATCTTCATCAGAACCCTTGGTTTTACTCGTATGAGGAGTGAGCAATCAATAAGTATCTTGGTCCATGGATTTGGTCGTGTATATATGGTTTTGTCACCCTTGTTGGTTTACTACTATTAGTGAAGATTACTAGTCCTATTCTTAGCATATCGACGTTAAGGAGTGAGCACTCACAAGTGTCCGCGTTATGGATTGGGGGCATTTTGTGGTTTTGTCGCCTCTTCTGGATTATGGTATCGATAAAGATTGAAAAGAATGATCAAACCCTTAAACCTTATCATTTAACCCAATTTACCTTTTTAGACTTGTTACTCCTTAGCTTTAGTGGTGGAGATATGTATCCTTGCCAAGCTTATGATACAATACTTCGTTACTACCGATCAATTGAGCGAATTACTTAAATGTTACCACATAGATTAGTGAGATAAATATGAGTGATTTCATTTTCCTTTTTGTGAGGTGTTTTGGTTGTGGGCTAGTTTAGTAAACGAAAAAAAAAGCTTAAAGGAAAAATCATTAAATTTGGTTTGGGATACATTTTCATAAGTTATCTAAAGTCTACTTGAGGACAAGTAGGATTCAAGTGGGGGGATATTTGATGACATCAAATAACGTCTATTTATAACATCATTTATCCCAACTAAATTGCTCGTTTTATATTATTTATGCATAAATTGGTACTTAATTGCGTATATTTATGCTTTGCAGTAATTATCGAGCAAAAAGTGAAAGTTAATCAAAAGGCACGCATTTTGGAGCTTAAACGAAGAAATCATGAAGAGCACTGTTCTGACAACGCAATACGCCGTATCCATCAAGTAAGATACGGCGTATCCGTGCCCTAAACTTGCACCCAAACCTCCTTGAAGTGAAGATCTAATACGCCGTAGTCAGATGAAGCCACACGCCCGTCTTCACGTTTCAAGTCATGAATATTCTAGAATATAATAATCGTAGAGCCCACCCAAAAACCCTAATACGCCGTATTAAACCCTTTCAATATGGCATATCGACTAAATTCCAGACTCTATAAATACCAAACCCTGATACGAATTTTAGTGGTGCAAAAAATAAGAAAGAAGAGGCATTAACCACCAAGTTCGATTCAGAAGAGAAGAGAAGCCAAGAGTCTTGCAAAGCACTTCAATCCATAGTGAAAACCCTTGTATTTCTATACTCTAATATTTTAGTATCGTTTGATTTAATTATTGTTTAGTTTACTTCAATCATTCATCTATGACATTTGTATAGTTACAATGGCTATTGGCTAATACCTTTAGGTATTAGCCATGTTTATGATAATTTAATGTTTGATTTGTTTACTTAGATTGTATGCTTATTCGTTGCATGTTGATTATGTTTATCAATTTATACTTGTTAACGTGCTTAAGTATGCGACCTATCATTCAACTGGATCTAGAAATACAAATAGAGCGTTAACTAGAGTCCGGGATGGCTCTCCATACAACAATTTTATATATCTAGAGTAATAGGATCATAAATATTGACCAGTACTTTTGGCCTTGGCTATTAGTGAATAGGTAGACAAGCAGGTGACCTAGGAACTAACAAATTTACGTTTGGGATCCTTGGGTAAAGATCTAGACAATGGATTACTAGTATATAAAGAGCCATTAAGCAGTAAGTTAGTAAAGTCTCGATGAGCTAGGATTCGATAAGATCACCATTATTGTCTTCTAAGATGAATTATAATCAACCATGCATACTTTATACGGATGTGGTTAATTGTGACAGAATTACCAGATCTAGGTTTTAGGAAGAAGTACCGCCTAAATCTAAGAATGATATATCAACAACGAGACAAGACAATCATTGCACTTATAAACTAAAACCTGCGTTTTATTAGATTAAATATGGTCAATACGTTTTCCTTACATTAGGCTTGACCGCTTCTCTTTCTTCTATCTATCAACATGTGTGTGTTAATCGCCCTCATCTGAGTCTAGGTAAACCAAAACTCGTGCCAGTCTCTCAGGCTGAAAACCCCCCTTTTGTGTTAGTTTAGGTTTAACTTAGGTATAACATAGAATAAATTAAGACTAACTTAGATAACTAAAATACTTATAGATTTAAGTATTAATCGCTCTCTCTCTCTCTCGTAGTGATCGACACCCTACTTACCTACGAACATCAAGTTTTTGGCGTCGTTGCCGGGGGTGAAGTTGTTTAATTCTTGTTTATTAGTGTTTTAGTTTCGATTTAGCGTAATTAGGTAGGATTTTTATGTTTTTTGTGTCCTAAGTTATCCCTCGTCCTGTAGCAACTTTTGTGTGTTTGTTTGTTTTTGTGTTTGATTTTCTGCGTTGTAT
>BQNB010126071.1:0-19661 GCA_026074375.1 Tanacetum coccineum
AGTGAAAGCATAGTATGCTAAGTTTAAATTTTTTGTAAATTGGAGTGACCTCCCTTAGGGGGAGATTTTTAGAAATACGAAAAAGTATCGGTCACTACCAATATAGTTAGTCGTAGCTCGTATTAAGTTATAAGTTTAAGTTAGAAAGCTAACCGGGCCAAAGGCCCATGGATAAACCCACTAAAGGCCTATGGCCGGCCATAGCAAGACATATATAAACCCTCTCCACACATGGAGAGGGTGTTGGTTGTTCATTTTTATATTTTCACTAAGCTAATATTGTTCTTTTTTCTTTCTCTCTCTAAGTGTTCATCCAACCATCTCTTTCTCTCTCTAAAACCCAAAGTGAATCCTATCATACATGTATTAAGATATTCTACAATTGGTATCAAGAGCCATGGGTGTTTGTGAAGGTTTTGTGTGCGTTTGTTACTCATCTTTGTTTGTGTATCTTGGTTCGAATCCATCAAAAGGTTTTTACCTTTTAAGGGTTTAAAAACCATAAAGTTCTTAACTTTATTTCTTAGTTATCTTAGTATAGACTAGAAGTACAAGAAAATCTTTCAAAAACCATAATAAATATCGTCTTTTTTGGTTAAAAGAGGGTTTTGTACCAAAAATCTGATTTCAAATTTTCTTCGTGTCAAAAAACGTTTTTTAATAAAAAAATCAAAAAGTTTGTGTTTTTAAGGTTCTAATAGTCTTAGATAGGTAAGAAGTACAAGAAAAATCGGGTAAAAACGTCAAAAAGTGAGTCTTTTTAAGATTTTTGTTTTTTGAGTTTCGTAATATTTTGGGCGATTTATACGTGCTACATAGGCGAACTATACGTAGTTCCTTGTTCAGGCGATTTATACGTTTGTTCCATAGGCGATTTATACGTATTGTTACCACATGCGATTTATACGTATAGGTTGTGAAGGCGATTTATACAAGTCCCGTTAACACAGGCGATTTATACGTAACTTTGCATAGGCGATTTATACGTATTGTTACTATAGGCATACAAGTCCCTTTACAACAGGCGATTTATACGTATAGTTTGTTAAGGCGAATATATCAAGTATACTTTATACAGGCGATTTATATCGTGGTTTTCTTTCCAAGGGCGAATTTACTACAATTATTTCCTTAAGGATATTTATACATAATTTGCTTAGGTGAATTATACGCTTTGCTTGGGTGATCTATACACGTTTATTAGGTGAATTATACGGTTGTTCTTTTATTTGTAAAATCCCGTGAAAACTTGATTTCCCGATTTTATCAAGAATTGTAAAATCCCGTGTATTTCAAAATACTCAACTTCATTAATCAATACTCACTTTAACACAACAATCGTCAATCACTGTACGATTATCTTAATCTTATCACATTGAAATGGATTCAATTATTTCACTTGAACAAATGAATACTCTTGCTGAGTATATGATACTCTTCGGTGCTGAACAAACCGTTTTTTACCTATGTTTGAACAATGACCTGTTGATTCTTGGAAAAGTCGTGGAATTATCACATGCAAAATAGAGAGCACGGAAGAATGATACTTGAATCAGTTGAACATGATCCTCTCATTTGGCCTACGGTTGAAGAGAAAGGTGTAATCAGAACAAAGAAATATGCTGAATTATCTGCTGCTAAGAAAATTCAAGCTGATTGTGATATAAAAACTACCAATATCATTCTTCAAGGCCTTCCTGCTGATATCTATTCACTTGTGAATCATCACAAAGTTACTAAAGATTTATGGGAGAGAGTTCAACTACTGATGCAAGGTACATCTTTGACAAAACAGGAAAGAGAGTGTAAGCTGTATGATGCATTTGATAAGTTTACTCACATCAAGGAGGAATCACTTCACACATATTACTTGAGATTTACTCAGCTAATTAACGATATGAACATCTACAGAATGAAAATGGAGCAATTTCAAGTTAATACTAAGTTCTTAAACAGTCTTCCACCTGAATGGAGTAAGTTTGTGACTGATGTCAAGCTTGTTAAAGATTTGCATACCTCCAACTTTGATCAACTTCATGCATATCTTGAACAACACGAACTCCATGCAAATGAAGTTCGTATTATGCGTGAACGCAATCAAGATCCACTTGCATTTGTTGCAAATTAGCAGATGACACCACCTCACTTCAACACTTATCAGTCTTCTTACAACAATCCTCAACTTCAACAACAGTTTTCACCATCACAACATAGATCAATTCAACCCAATCAACATTACTCATCTCATTATCCTTCACATACATTTCAGTCACAAATGAATCATCTAACCTCAACTGTTCCACAAGTAATTCCACAAGTTGCTTTTCAATCACCTCAAGCTCCTACACAACTTATGACTGAGTCACCGTTTGTAGACTCAAGTTTTGCTATTCATGTGTTTTCTCCTGGAGATGATCAAATTGCTTGTCTTAATAAAGCAATGGCTTTTCTAACCGCTGTAGCTTCTTTAAGGTTCCCTTCTACTAATAATCAACTCAGAACTTCCTCTAATCCAAGAAACCAAGCCACTATTCAAGACGACAGGGTTACAATGCAACAAGTTCAGGGGAGGCAAGGGCAAAATTATTCTGGTACTACATATACGGGCAATGCTACTAGTTCAAGGGGAAATACTATAAGTGGACAGGCAAGAGTTGTTAAATGCTACAACTGCCAAGGTAAAGGAATATGGCTAGGCAATGCACTCAGCCTAAGTGACCAAAGAATGCAGCGTGATATAAGGAGAAAGCTATGTTAGCAGAAGCTTAGGAAGCTGGACAATATTGGATGAGGAGCAACTCGCATTTCTTGCAGATCCAGGAATTCCAGCAGGTCAAGCTCAGACAATCATTCCTCACATGCTGCTTTCTAGATTGAGGATCTCGATATGTTTGATTCAGACTGAGATATCTCTTTCACTGCAAATAGCGGTTAATTTTCTTAGTTGCCAATCATTACAACTATGGTTTCTGACATTATCTTAGTGGTACCTAATTCTGAAACCTATCTGAATGATATGGATAATCAAAGTGTGCATGCATTGCAGGATTTTGAACAAACATCAGTTATGGATTTTACAGATAATGAGATATCTAGTGATAGCAATATCATTCCATATTCTTAATATTTGCAAGAAACACAACAGGCAACTGTTCAAGATACTAATTTGCACAACAACAGATTCAATGATTTTGTCTGTATTGTAACAAATGTCCAACAACAATATTAATCATGTAAATAATTAGAAATGCTAATAGAATAAAAATTGAATCCAAACGGTTGAGTTAGGAGAGATATAATTATAACTCCCCCTCGTATTTTGGATCATTGAATGACATTCTGTAAAATCACAGTTTTTTTTAGGGTTTTACGCGTTTGCTCTTAAACCGTAACGTTAAGTTAAAATCGCGTAAACTGAAAATGATCAATCAATGTAAACGGGCATTAAACGATTAAATGTTATATCAAGCAAGTTTATATGATTAATTATGAAGGAATAATTAATAACTTTGGTTCAACTTATTTTTATAGGCTGACGTAAAATCTTACGTTTCATAATAAAATGCGTTAGGCATACCCGAAGTTTTCTAAAACCAACAACGCCTAAACGAAAGAAAGAAAAGCAAAAATTAGAACATAAAAATAAAAAAAAAAGATCTTAATAGAAAAAATCAAAAAAGTAAAAAAAGAAAAACACAAGAAAAACAAAAGAAGCTAAGTAAAGAACAAAGTATAAAGAAATATAAATAAAAAATAAGAAAAAAAAGAAAAAAAAAGAAAAAAACAGAAAATTAAAAAAATACCCACGAATTTACCAATACTCAAAATAAAATATATCGAACACATAAAATACATATTATGCCGAAATTTTAAGGATAGAACCAAGTATTCATCACTTTCCATAATATCTAGATATTATAAAGATATTTATGAAATAAACTCTTACACCTTTATCAACTTGATTAGTTAACCATGGGCTAGAGTTAGAAAGTAAACCATGGTAATAGTTAAGGAAAATTTTTACATAAAATAAAAAAAAGGGCCAATTTTAGCCCCCCCCCCCAAATAGGGCATGAGTAAAATTTACATACTCATTATACATAACAAAAAAACATTTACTTCCTCTCTTTTATAACCCCACAACCCACGGCTCAATAAGCACACATAATCAAACCATACGAAATTTTTCTACAATCCATACATCTCTTTATACATCAATCCAAAGAAGTAATATAAGTCCAAATTCAAGCCTTGGATCACCATTTTGCAAGTAAAAGAAGAAAAAAGTAAATATTAGTTTTTGAAACCTAATCTAGGGTTTTTATAAGCTGAAAAGCTTTGTTTGAATCTAAAAATGGGTTTAGAACTTAAATCTCATCATCTTACATCATTACTAAGGCTTTCCTAATTCCCTTTAATACTTTTATTTCTAGATTTTATCTTTGATGATGTTATTTACTGCAAAATCACCACTAAATGACTTTCAAATAATTAGAAAATAGTTTTTATTAGTTTAACAATTATACACTTATTCTTATGTCATAGGACCCTATAAAACATGGAAAAGGTAAAAAATAAAAGTTAGTTAACCTACAGTGATAAAGTATAAACATGTTTAAGGTTAAATTTGGGATTTAAATAAGTTTTCTTAATCTTCACTATATGAAATAATGAAATAAAGGGTGAACTTGTTGCAATGAATTTACAAGGACTAGGGCATGATATTGGACATTATTATAAGATACACATATGGTAAAAAATGGATATTAGTTTTTATAAAGTAAACTACTAACAACTAAAAACTACATAAAACAAGTTTATAAACACATTTTTTAGAAATAATATCTAAGGACGTTTGTAAATAAAATTTAATAATATGTTTTATGATTTTATAAAATAGTACATTTCACAGGATCGATGGGTCATAAATAACTCGCGAAAAAACCGATTACTAAACGAAGAAGATACACCAATTACAAGTTTAGATATTTAATACTTTTATTAAACAATTTGTTATGAAAAAGTACTATTCACCACAAAACTTATACTTTTATAAACATCCATAATATGATAAAACCTTCATTACGTAGAACGTGCTCGAACGAAGTGCTAAAAACGGAGCAATAACGAATAAGATCCGACTAAAAACGGGTTTTTTCGTTAAATAAAAGTATAAAATCGAGATATAAAGCTAGTTGTGAATAGTAAAAACACTATTCATCGCAGAAAATCAAAAACTTGAAAATATAATATTTTGATCACTCGTCTTACTACGAAGACGTGGACGTAAGAAACGCGAGCAACGGGCTTAAAACGACCAAATTAGGTCATTTTTACGAAAAGTATATTTAAAAACACACACACACAACTTTATAAATATTATTTTACTAAAACGATTAGTCGGTGATTATGCTATATAGAATATTACGTGGTTATCAAAGTGCTATAATACTAGGAGTTCAATAAAGAGGCTCTCGGATGTCGTATCGACCGTTTTTGATTTACGATTATCAAGTGTCCCTTACTCCTCGTACGTCATGTCATGACCTCTTTAATTATGATAGCCCGAACGATAGTACGATGTAACAACTATAAGATTATATTCAATGTTATTAATATAAGTACTCGGTACTTATACGACCTATATTTAATTAGGTTGCATTCGGGAATAATCGTGAAGCATTCCCACACTTGATTGAAAAATTATACAGATCACTCACTTGATGTGAGTACAAAGCCCCACACTTTTTACAGTTTTACTGATTTACTATATTTGGGGGGTGAAAAAACCCCATAGGGCCCCCCCCCCCCCCCTTTGGTTTTACAAATTTGGACGCAAGTGGATATTTTTGCATTGATTTACATGTTTGCTAAGTAGCGAAACCCCAAGTAAAGCCCATATCATGAACTGTCAATTGCTATAGATTGTAGTAGGGGAATAACATTTATGTGAGCGCGAGTGTTATATAATAGATCATTTTGGAAACGACCTCCCCGTCGGTGACAAGCTATCACGTGAACGAACTTATAGCATTTCTAATCAGGGAGGTTTTCGGTTAGAACAACATTTCGGGGCTGAGTAAGCAATATTTTTTGCGAACAAGACAGTCGAGCTTCGTTGTCATAGCTTAGTGTAATGTATTCGGTTTTTGTGATTGGATTGCATATGTTGTATACAACAAACGGGAAAGTCTTGTCGGTCCTGCATAATTTAAATACAAAAACCTATGATTCACCAACTTTTGTTGATGTTTTAAGCAATGTTATCATGAGGTCAATAGGCACAAGGTGCAAGGAAGCATTAGGGTTACGTTTATGGAAGCACGCTTAAAGAACGTTTATAATCAAATATTGGAAAATCAATGTCATCTTTTTGTGAATATTTAAACAAGGGATACAAGTGAAGCTATAAAATATGAGAAATGGTGCATATAATGTAAATCCAAGTATCAATATAACGACATTTTGTGTCGTTCTATATTATATCTGTGCTGATGAGCTTTGAAGTAACACGCCCCGGATCTTTATTCCGCTGCGACCCATTTTGGGGTGTTTACAAGTTGGTATCAAGAGCCAAGGAATGAGAGAACCAGGTCAAAATGTTTTTGCTGGACTATAACCGTTTTCAAATATTGCATTCATAAAAAAGGTTTATATTTGACACACAATTTGTGCATTAAGTGGTACAAGATGCAATTCATAATAGATATACGATTGGTATAATAATATATTACGTATATTACAATAAAGAGCCTTAATATTATACTCTTATAAGTTATTTCATCGGTCCAAGTGCGATTTGATCTTATTTTATTTACGCGAATATGTTATGTTACGTTAAGATTGAAATTGAAATATAACGGAATTGTATTTTCTTGTGATTAAGAACATGGCACCCAAAAGAATCCACAAGATACAACCCAGTCCCACCAGTTACATCCAGCTTCCAAAAGCAACAACCCACAACTGTAACTGATGCACAACATCAGGCCTTAATTAATCAAGAGTTGCTTGCTGCAATGGCTGAAGCTGAACATGCATAAAAAAAATAATCGAGGGGGGAGAAAAGTTAGGAATGCTATAATAGCAATGGTTCAGGACCAAGGCCAGCACAAACTGCTCGCGAATCTCTTACTTCGAATTCTTGAAATGTTAAACCTTTTGGACTTCAAAGGCACGGAGGTAGTCGTCGACTCCTCGATGGTTCGGAAAATGGAATCTTGTTTAGCATTAGCAATTGCCCAGCAACTACCAAGTCAAATTCGCGACTTGCACACATGCAAACGAATGCTCTTACATGGTGTAATTCCCATGTTAAAACCACCCCCCCAGAAGTAGCTCATGCCCCCCCCCCCAAGCCATGGGCAGCACAGAAGAAAATGAGTGAATATAATACTGCCCGAGGGGTGAGATCAAGAAGATTGAAACTGAAAATGTGGAACCTTAAGAGTTAAGGGCACCGATGTGGTGCCTCTAATCGACGAATTCAGCAACTAGCCTGATGTGTTTCCAGGATGTTTCCCAGAAGAGGTTGATAAGATTGAAAAGTAAGATCCGTGTCTTACCCGATATGATACTTTGGCAGTGTATAAAAGCACAAAAGTAAAAACCAAGCAAGAAGTGATTGAGTTTTAACAACTAGTTGATGGAGGAATACCCATGCCTATGCTCGAACGTCAGGCAAAATTAAAAGGAAGTATGATGACTTCCCAATAACAATCAAAACCAACAAACTAGGAGGCAAAACACAAGCCAGGCCTATGCTGCAAGGCAATGGTGACAGGAAGCCTACGAAGGGTCTAAGCCTCTAGTTACCAAGTGTAATGCCACATGAAGCAGGTCCTTGTCACCTAGGTGGCAGTAACTGCAATAGGGTTGGCCATCTGGCCAAGTGACTATATGATTCGCCTTCTAACAATAACAACAACAACCGAAACAACAACATCAACACTTACCGTAACAACAACAATAATCAGCATGGCAAGTTGCTTGAGTGTGGACCCAAAGGCCACTTTAAAAGAAACAGCCCGAAACAAAACAACAATGTTCGTGTAAACAAGCTTGAATAACAGGTCCAGCAAAGGTGTATGCCGGTTTGGAAATCGGGGGAAAACCCAGACAACGTTTTTTGCATGGTACGATCCTCTAACAGGCCATTAAGCTTACATCTTATTTGATACTGGTGCCTGATAGTTATTTCGTATCTACTGCAATTAGTACTTTAACTTGATATCGTCCCCAATACACAAATTCATGGTTATAACTTTGAGTATCAGACGGTAATAATAATTGGAGTAAATACTAAAATGATGGGTTTACGTAAAACTATTAAAACCATCCGTTCAACAATCAACCGAATGCCAGTAGGATGGGTTTAATTTTCGACGCGATAAAATGGCATGGACTGGATGTCAAAATACATATCCGTTTATCGACTGTGCTAAGAAGATTGATCGTATCCTCCGGGAGCGAAATCCTAATGTTCGCGGTGAACGGATGTATGAAGGACACAGGACGCAACTAAACATCATCTCGTGTACCCAAGGTTCAAAGTTAACTCTAAAAGGACCTCACGTCGTTTTTGCACCTGTTACACAAGGAGATTGAGACAAGTCATAGAAGAAGCGAATTGAGCTTACCGATAGTTAAAGAATTTTCCTGAAGTATTCCCTGAGGGAATTGCCGTGTCTTCCTCCGACTCGACAAGTGGAATTTCAAATTGATTTGGTACCTAGTACTGCACCTGTAGCACGGGCACCTTATCGATTGGCGCCTTCCGAAATGAAAGAGTTGTCGGAGCAACTGAAAGAGCTGTCCCGACAAGGCTTTAAAAGACCCAGTCCTCACCTGGGGAGCTCCGGTTCTTGTTTGTCCAGATAGAGAAAGACGGATCATTCCGGATGTGCAGTTGACTATCGTGAATTAAACCAACTGTACAGTTAAGTAACGTATATCCGCTACCAAGAATTGACGATTTATTTGATCAGCTTCAAGGGTCGAGTATCTACTCGAAGATTGACCTAAGGTCAGGTTATCAACCGAAAAAAATTTATTTTTTTTGAGGGTTCGAGAGAAACTACTTGAAGACAGCCTTCAGACTCGATATGGACATTATGAATTCATTATGCCGTTTGGTTTGACACAAGCGCACCTGCTGTTTTTTTATGACCTCATGAACCGAGTGTGCAAACCTTAACTGGACAACATCGAAATTGTCTTTTATTGATGATATTTTATCTATTCCAAGAACAAGCAGATCACAAAGCGCATCTGAAGAAAATAATATTGGAATAGTGAAAGAAAGAGGAGTTGTATGCAAAATTTTCCAAGTGTGAATTTTGGATTCCTAAAGTACAGTTCCTCGGTCACGTGATTGATAGTAAAGGCATTCATGTGGATCCAGCCAAGATCGATCCGTTAAAGATTGGGCATCTCCTAAGACACCAACGGAGATTCGTCAATTTTTAGGTCTTGCTGGGTATTATCGACGATTCATTGAAGGGTTTTCAAAGATCGCCAAACCAATGACTAAGCTTACTCAAAAGAAGGTCAAATTTGAGTGGGGAGATAAACAAGAAGCAGCTTTTCAACTGTTGAAGCAAAAGTTGTGCAGTGCACCAATCCTTGCATTACCTGAAGGAAGCGAAAGAATTTACAACACATAACTTCGACGCATTCAAAGAAGGGTATAGGGCGCTGTATAGATGCAGAGAGAAAAAGTGATTACATCTGCATCCGCCAGTATAAATAACCATGAGAAGAACTATACTACTCATGATCTAGAACTTGGAGCAGTAGTGTTCGCTCTAAAGATTTGGAGGCACTATCTGTATGGAACTAAGTGTACAGTGTTCACTGATCATAAGAGCTTACAACACATTCTTGATCAGAAGGAACTGAACATGAGACAACGCCGATGGTTAGAGTTGCTTAGTGATTACGATTGCGATATCGTTTAACACCCTGGAAAGCAAATGTCGTAGCTTGATGCATTGAGCAGGGGGAAAGAACGGAACCACCGTTAAGAGTTCGGCTTAAGTCATGACTATTAGCTTGGATATTCCTAAGCAATCATGAAATGCCCAGCTGAAAGCCCGGAAACGCAGAAAACAACAAGAATGAGGATGTTGAGGAAATGCTAATGAAAATGCTAAATTTCCATAGGCAATAAGACGAGAAAGTTGGAACCACGACAGATGGAACCCTAGCCTCAATGGCAGGAGGTTGGTTACATGTGTTATGAAACTATTTACGGTACTGTGATCATGCACGAGTCTCCCACAAATCGAAGTATCCTATCGATCCATGTTTTCCGAGAAAATGTAACACGACGTAATGAAGCTATATTGGTGGCCCAATAAGAAAGCCGACATCGCCACCTATGTTAGTAAATGCTTGACATGTTCTAAGGTCAAGGCCGAACATCAATACAAACGGGTTTGTTGGTGCAACCCGAGGAATGCCTCAAAGGGAAGTGGGACAATATCACTATGGAATTTTGTCACGAGCTTCCTAATCATCACAAGGGAACGATCCAATTGGGGTGATCATGACTCGACTACAAAGTTCCGCGATTTTTTATACCCATGGAGGGAAACTGACACCCTGGAGAACTGGCGAGAATGAACATCAAGAGTAGTAACAAGGCATGGAAATACCGGTCTCAATTATTTGTGATCGAGACTCGAGGTTTGCATCAAATTTCTGGAGGTCACTTCAGAAGGCTTTAGTACAAGTTTAGATATGAGAAACGGCCTATCATCCGCAAACTGACGAGCAAAGCGAGAGAACCTTTTGTTATATCAAACTCTCGAAGAAATGCTTAAGAGTCGATGGTGATCGACATATGTGAAAATGGTTGGGTTAAACATTTGCCATTGGTCGAGTTTCGAAACAATCACAGTTATCATGCAAGCATTAAGGCTTCAACCTTAGGCACTTATACGGTAGAAATTCTTTCGCACTGTTTGTTTGGCCAGAGGAATGGAGAAGTTCAACTCACCGGTCCAGAGATAGTTCAAGAGACGACTGAGAAAACTCATACAAGAGTAAGCAGAGGATGCAATCCGCTCGTGAAAGCCAAAAAAGGCCTACTCTGAATAGAATGCGTAAGCCGATGGAGTTTGAGGATGGAGTATAACTGATTGCTCAAGGTTTCGCCTGAAAGGGGTTATGTACGTTTTGGCAAAACGAGGGAAAATTAAATCCTAGTTTGTTGACCCTTACACGGTAATAAAGAAGGGTTTGAGACGTATTCATACAAGCTCGGCTTCCTGAGGACTGAGGCAGAGTTCCATAATACATTTTACGTGTCCAACTTGAAGAAGTGTCATGCCGATGAACCATTAGCCGTTCCGTTGGATGGACTTCATTTTGATGACAAGCTTCAGTTTGTCGAGGAACCTATAGAGATCACAGATCGTGAAGTATAAACGGGTTGAACAAAGCGTAAACCCATTAGCCAAGGTTCGATGACACCAAGAGAGGTCCAAAGTTTACATGGTAACGCGAAAAAGAATTAATCCAAAATTTTTCCAAGAAGAAATAACCCACATTAGTTCTCAAAGGACGCGTGCCGACGACAAAATGCCAGCTGTCTTAAGCCTTGAGAGAACAAGGGCTCACTAACGGGGGGAGACTATCACCTCCTCCGTAATTTTAGGGTCATTGTATACAATATGAAATTCCACAGTTTTATTTTTGAGGAGTTTACGGTTTGCTCTTTAACCGTAAACCGATAAAGTTAAAACGCGGTAAACTGGAAAATGATCCATATCAATGTAAACTTGGCATTAAACGATTAAATGTTTTTATTTATATATTAAGCAAGTGTTATATGATTTATTAATGAAGGATAATTAATAACTTTGAACAACTTGTTTATATGCTCCGTAAAATGCTTACGGTTACATAATAAAATGCCGTTAGGCATACCCGAAGTTCTAAAACTAACTACGCCAAACAATACCCACGATTTTTACCCAATACTCAAAATAATAAATATAGCATCACATATATACATATTATGCCGAAATTTTAAGGATAGAACCAAGTATTCATCATTTTCCATAATATCTAGATATTATAAAGATATTTATGAAATAAACTCTTACACCTTTATCAACTTGAGTTAGTTAACCCATGGCTAGCGTTAGAAAGTACCATGGTTAAGTTAAGGAGAAATTTTACTATAAATAGGCAATGCGCATGAGTAAAATTTACATACTCTTTATTCTTAACAAAATTCATTTCTTCCTCTCGTTTTACGCCCCAAAACCCACGCTCAATAAGCACAATAATCAAACCATACGAAATTTTTTCTACAATCCATACAATCTTTTATACATCAATCCTAAGATGTATTAAAGACAAAGTCAAGCCTTGATACACCATATTTGCAAGTATATATAAGAAAAAGTAAAGATAGTGTTTTGGACAACCCTAATCTAGGTTAATGAAGCTTGAAAGCTTGGTTTTGAATCTAAAAATGGGTTTAAACTATATCTCAATCTCTTACATCATTACTAATGTTTACCTAATTCTTTAACTTTATTCTATGATTTTTAGTGGGTTATATGTTATTTACGGCTAAATCACCACTAATGACTTTTAAATATGTAAAATGAGTTTTTATTTGAGTTTATCAATTTATACACTTATTCTTATGTCATATGGTCCTATATATCATGGAAAAGTAAAAATAAAAGTATGTTAACCTATGGATTAAGTATAAACATGTTTAGGTTAAATTAGGGTTTTATAAGTTTTCTTAATCTTCACATATGAAAATAATGAAAGTAAAAGGGTTGAACTCTTGTTCAATGTAATTATACAAGGACTATGGATGATATTGTGACTTTTATTATAAGTACCACATATGTAAAATATGGTTATTAGTTTTTTTTAAAGTAAACTACTAAACTAATTAATACATAAAACAAGTTTTAAACACATTTTAGAAATAAATATCTTAGGGGCTGTTTTGTAAATTAAAATTTACATATATGTTTTTAATATTTTAAAAAATACGACATGTTCACAGAATGTATCGATGGAGTCAAAAAGAACTCAAAACCCGATTAATAACGAGAAGATACGCCATTTACAAAGTTAAATATGTTAATAACTTTTATAAAACAATTTTTATAAAAAGTACTATTCACCACAAAAACTTATACTTTATAAACATCAATATATGATAAAACTTTCAATTACGAGAACGTGGTCGAAAGAATCGCTAAAACGTAGCTATAACAAATAAGATACGACTAAAACGGGTTTTTCGTAATCAAAAGTATAAAAACGAGTATATAGCTATTGTGAATAGTAAAAACACTATTCATTGCAGAAAATCAAAAACTTGAAAATGTAATATTTTGATCACTCGTCTTACTACGAAGACGTGGACGTAAGAAACGCGAGCAACGGGCTTAAAACGACCAAATTAGGTCATTTTTACGAAAAGTATATTTATAAACGTTTCACTTTATAAATATTATTTTACTAAAACGATTAGTCGGTGATTATGCTATATAGAATATTACGTGTTTTATCAAAAGTGCTATAATACAAGGAGTTTTTCAAATTAGGTGCCTCTTCGGATGGCGTAACGACGAGTTGTTGATTTCATTTAAAGGACCCTAAACTCCTCGTAACGTCATGTCATGACCTCTTTAATTATATAGCCCGAACGGATAAGTACGATTTAACAACAATAATAAAATAATTACAAGTGTAATTAATAAAAAATACTCGTACATAAACGACCTATATATAATTAGGTTGCTTCGGGGAATAATCGTGAAGCATTCCACACTTGATGAAAAATAGTCATATCACTCACTTGAGGTGATTCAGAGCCCCCACTTTTTACAGTTTTACTGAAATTACTATTAATTGGGTGGAAACTAGGCTTAGTTTTAACAATTGGACTCAAGTGGATATTTTGGCATTGATTACAAGTTTTGCCTAAGTAGCCGATAACCCAGTTAAGCCATTATCAAAACTGTCAATTGCATATTAGTTAGGCGAAATTACATTAATGTAGAGCGGCGAGTGATTATTAATAGATCTAATGTGGAAACGACCCTCCCCGTTCGGGGACTAGCTATCACCGGGGAACGAACCGTTATATGCATTGTCGAATCAGGGATTTATTCTGTTTAGAACATCATTTTCGGGCTGAGTAGCAATATTTTGCGACACGACTGTCCCGAGTCATCGGTGTCATGAGCTTAGTAGATTAATGAATCAGTAATCGCTGAACTAGAGAGATATAAAGAACGAGTCAAAACTTTTAAACAACGTCTTAATATTGATTTAAGCAGTAGTGAAAAAATGATTGATTCTTAAATAGATGATATGATTAAAGAGAATCTTGCACTGAAAGAACAAGTTGACTCACTTGAGTAAAATCTTTCTAAACAAATCAAAGAAAAGGAATGTTTATTGCAAATATTCACCGTTTTCAAAAATGAATCCAAAGAAAAAGAAAATAAATATATGGAAAACGAAATTAATTTGGAAAAGAAGATAAAGGAACTTGATAATATTGTTTTTAAAGTTGGTCGATCTACTCAAACAGTGCACATGTTAACAAAGCCTTAAGCTTTTTATGATAATATACACAAACAAGCTCTAGGTTATCAAAATCCGTTTTATCTTAAGAAAGCTCAGTGAATTAAACCAACCTTGTATGATGGTGCTGTTATGTCTAAAACACATGTTGCTATGCCTGTGATTGATGATGAAGAAACATTTATTTTAGAAGAAAAGAGTCAATTAAAAATGTTTGAAAAGGCAAAGGATCCTGAAGTTATTGCAAAGAAAATTTCTCATAAACCTATCGATTATGAAAAATTAAATAGCCTAACTGATGATTTTGGAAAATGTTTTTCTCCACAACAAGAATTATCGGCTGAGCAAGCGTTTTGGTTTCATACTATCAATCCTACCATTGAACCTTCTTACACACCGCCTGTCATAGTGGATGTTCCCAATGAACTACCTAATGTGAGATTGGTGAATGCAAGCCTTAAAAAGCTTAAATTCCACCTCACCCAGTTTGACTTCGTAGTAAAGAAGAGGACAACACCTAGTGCTCTTGAAGAAGGTGAATGAGGGTTTGAACACACAAGAACTGTTTTTAACAATGAAATTATTCCATTTCTAAAATCTTTAAAATACATCTTCAATGTGTTTGATAAAGATCTTCTAAATTAACAGAAGTACAACATTTATTTGACCAAATAGAAGCTTGTTCAACAGTTTTCAGTTTGATAATTTTTTTTTGGAAATTGCTAAAAAGGAAATTCTTTTGGAAAATGATCGACTCTTACAAAAAATCATGTCTCAAGATGTACTGTTAACTGTGATGAATTCTATGTCTTTGAATAATGATTTTTTGAATATGGAAATACAAAAGTGTGAATCATGTGAAAAGCGTTTGAATCTTGATGCTGAGTTTTCCAAATCAAAACAAGCATATAATGATCTTTTGAAAAGTTACTCACAACTTGAAAAACATTGTATTTCTCTCGAAGTGTCAATGCAATTAAAACAAGAAGTTTTTCAAAACGATGAATCTTGTGTTAATCAAAATGCTGTTGAAATTCAAGAATATTTTGAAATCAATGATTTGAAAGCTCGGCTACAAGATAAAGACACGACCATTTTTAAGTTGAAGGATACTATCAAATATTTAAGAAAGAATACTAAGGAAGAGAATATGAATCATGATAAATGTGAACTTGAGCCCATAAATGAGGAATTGGAAAATAGTGTGGCAAAATTACTTTCAGAGAACGAGCGTCTTTGTAATGAAATTAATCTGTGAAGGACATGTATTAAAGATTCAGACCCAGACTTCATCAACAGACACGTGTTTCGTCATAAAGAACACTGAATCTTAATTACAACAGAACTAAAATCTATGAAAAATTAAGGATTAAAAGCTCAAACTCAAGACAAGGTTTTTATGATAACATCATTGGAAAATGATTTACGAAAATTAAAAGGGAAAGAAATTATTAAGAATGTTGTACACCTACCTTCTGCCACTACTATTTCTCCAAGCATGTTCAAGCTTGATTTAGTACCGTTGCCTCCTAGGTTATTGCAAAATAGGGAAGCTCACATAGACTATCTTAGACACACTCAAGAACAAGCCAATACTCTTTGAGAAATAGTCCAACAAGCTAAAGTGAAGCAACCTTTAGATAGAGAGTTAGACTTTGCCTGTAAGCATGCCACAAGAATTCAGGAGTTACTTGTATAGTATCAAGGATACTGCCCATAAAGCGATAACACCTAAGTACTAAGAAGGTTGTTGTCACACCCATAAACAATGTCAAGAAAGTTAGGTTTGTTAAACCTCTCACTTCCTCAAGCAACATTAAACAGGTAGAGTCTTCTAATACATCAGATTCTAACACACCTGGATGTCATTCTACAGATGAAGTGTTCTACTAGTAAATTGCGGATTTAAAGCCTCCGGCAATAAAAAAAAATGATAGGATCTCGCAGACACCAAGTAGGAACAAGAAGAATTAAGTAGAAGCCCAACCTAGGAAAGTTAATAAAATGAATTGTATTGTTAAACCTATTTATGATGTTGATGTTAAGCATTCACTGTCAAATGCGAATCCAAAATTTCTCTGTGCAACTTGTTAATAAATCTATGTTTGATGGTGTATCATGGATAAATGTCCTTACTTGATCTTGTGCAAAATGAAATAACCGTACTAAATTTGCATAAAAAAATATAAAATATTTGGAAACCTACGGGTCATGTATTCACTGAAGTAGACTAAAGTGGAAACCAATAAGTGAACTTTCACTATTGTTGGTAATTTGTGCCCTTTAACTAGGTTCACCTTAACTAACGTAGTACCTCCTAAGCAAACCACTTCCCACTTAGATGAAATATAAAAACCAGAGATAAAAATCTATAGCAGGAAACCCAAAAATGTTAAAAACATAGGTTTAAGTAAAATGGCTAAGATTTTAGAATCTAAGAATAATAACCACTCAGAAACCAATCATACTTGGGGATCCAATGCGACAGATATTACATTGTCTTCTTCTTTTGTCACGACAAGTTGTCTAGATTGTACTCTGGTATCTGGACTCCGGATGTTCAAAACACATGTCAGGGAATCGCACTCAGCTCATGAACTTTGTCAGTAAATTTCTGGGTACTGTTAGATTTGGGAACGACCAGATTGCAAGAATTATGGGGGTATGGTGACTATCAGGTGGGAAACGTTGTTATCTCAAGGGTATACTACGTTGAAGGGCTTGGACATAATTTGTTTTCTGTTGGCCAATTTTTTGATGCGGATCTTGAAGTTGCATTTAGGAAAAACACTTGCTTTATTCGCAAATTTAAAGGTTTAGACTACTTTCAGGGTCCCGACACCATAAATTTTGTACATAATTCTCTGATTGACACTTAAATCACTATGATCTGTCTTATATCTAAAGCGTCAAAGACTAAGAGCTGGTTATGGCACGTCCGATTACTCATCTCAACATTGGTACTTTTGAAACAACCTAGCTAAAGACGTCCTATGTACGAGGAATTCCTAGATTTACAATTTCAGAAAGATCATTGTGTTCACATTGCATTAGGGAAAAGCAAAAAATTCTCTCATCCACCCAAAGCCGAAAGACACTAACCAAGAGAAACATATCTTTTTGCATAGGATTTGGGTGTGGCCCGATGTTGTGCTATATTATACGGGAAAAAGTTATATCTTAGTGATAGTCGACGATTACTTAAGATTTACCTAGGTCAGATTTTTGAAGACAAAAGATAAAGCTCCTGCAGCCATCATCAAATGTATTAAAAACATACAAGTTCGTTTGAATGCCACTGTCCAAAATGTTTGAACATTTAATGTAACCGAATTTGTCAATCAAACACTTCATGAATTTTATGAAAATGTTGGCATCTCACATCAAACTTCTGTAGCCCGCACTCCTCAGCAGAACGATGTTGTTGAAAGGCAAAATCGGACTCTTGTTGAAACTGCTCGAACAATGCTGATATTTTCTAAAGCTCTATTATTTCTCTAGGCCAAAGCTATCAATACAGCTTGTTATACCCAAAACCGTTCTTTGATACGCCTTCGATATAACAAAACTCCATACGAGCTTATGCAAGACAAGAAACCCGACTTATCATTCCTTCATGTATTTGGTTCACTTTGTTATCCTACCAATGACCATGAGGATCTAGGTAAATTTGATGCAAAAGCAGACATTGGGATTTTCGTTGGTTACGCGCCTGTAAAGAAAGCGTTCAGAATCTACAACAATAGGACCCGGATAATTTCTGAAACAATTCATGAAACGTTCGATGAGCTAACAGCAATGGCTTCTGAACAATTCAGTTCAGAACCCGGGCTTCAATATATGACTCTTGTTACATCCTGTACAAGACTCGTTTCAAAACCAGTTTCTCAACAACCTTGTATTCCACCAAATAGAGATGACTGGGATCGTTTGTTTCAACCAATGTTCGATGAGTACTTTAATCCTCCAACAATTACTATTTCTCCAGTTCAAGAAGTTGCTGCTCCAAGAGCTAAAGTTTTAGCTGATTCTCATGTGTCAATCTCTATTAACTAGGATGCTTCATCAACAAGTATTCCCTCATCACAAGAACAAGAACATTCTCTAATCATTTCTCAAGGTTTTAAAGAATCACCAAAAACACCAACATTTCATGATGATCCTCCTAACGAATCTCATAATGAAGACTTGACTTCTCAAGGATCATCATCTAATGTGAGACAAATCCACACTCTATTGGAACACCTTGGTAGATGGACTAAGGATCATCCTATAGCAAACGTGATCAGTGATCCTTCTCGCTCTATATCTAAAAGGAAGCAACTTGAAACTGATACCATGTGGTGTTATTTTGATGCCTTCCTAACTTCAGTAGAACCAAAGAACTTCAAACAAGCAATGACTGAACCATCATGGATCGATGCAATGCAAGAAGAAATTCATGAATTTGAAAGACTTGAAGTTTGGGAATTGGTGCCGTGTCCAGATAACGTGTTCTTGATCAAACTCAAATGGATTTATAAGGTTAAAACAGATGAATCTGGCGGGGTACTAAAAAATAAGGCTTGACTAGTTGCTCAAGGATTCAGATAAGAAGAAGGAATCGATTTCGAGGAATCATTTGCACCGGTTGCTAGAATAGAGGCCATTCGTATCTTCGTAGCAAATGTCGCTCACAAGAATATGACAATCTACCAAATGGACGTCAAAACGGCTTTCTTGAATGGCGAAATCAAAGAAGAGGTCTACGTTTCTCAACCAAAAGGATTTGTTGATCAAGACAACCCATCGTATGTGTACAAGCTTAAAAAGGCTCTTTACGATCTAAAACAAGCACCACGTGCATGGTATAATATGCTGCAAGCTTCCTTATCTCTCAACAATTCTCCAAAGGTGCAGTTGATCCACCACACTTCACACGACATTCTGGAAATGACCTATTACTGGTACAAATTTATGTTGACGATATAATATTTGCATCCACTAATACTGCCATGTGTAATGAGTTTGCTAATCAGATGACCACTAAGTTTAAGATGTCGATGATGGGGCAAATGTCATTCTTTTTAGGATTACAAATATCT
>BQNB010126072.1:0-19661 GCA_026074375.1 Tanacetum coccineum
ACTTGCCACGTGTTTGAGCCAATGAGAAGCTGCCACATCACCTAATTGACGTGGCGAAGGACTTTGATTGGTGGGGTGGAGTTGGAAGAAACGGGAGAGGGATTTGGGAAGGTTGGGTTTGTTCGAGCTTTTTGGCGGGAAAAGTGGTTACAAAGTTGGTAAGGTTTGAAAGTATGACACAAATGGTCCTCGTGGTTTATAAGCTCTTTAGCCGTTTTATCTTTCTTCTTTATATAACTTTCGAAAATGGCAAAACCAGTCCCTTGCTTTGATATTCCTTAGATAACTCTTGAAAATACTTTCACAACTTGGCAAGTTTAGTCCCTCTTGACCATAAATCTTTAACATAAGTCCTTGATCATTTATCTCTTTAACATCTTTGATTTTGGGCTTGAATTGGGCTTTGACAAGTTTAGGTTCAGCTTTGATCATGAATTTTTCATCTCTTGATCTTGTCTTTCCATTCTTGTTGTTTTTGATCACTTTTCTTCACTTTTGCCTTCATTCCTTCATAGCCTACACACATGGACAAAAACACACAAACACACATATCTTTTGGCATTTTTGGTCATTTTTGCAAGTTTTTACGGATTTTAAACATGTATAATTAAACATCTATCAAGCCCAATAAACACTCTAAAAATAGAATAAGCCCGATAGTAGGCCCAATAGGCAATGATAATTTAAATAAGTACTTCGATATAAGGATAAGCTAGAAATACGACTAGAAAGTATAAGCCGGATATAATAAGCTGATAAAATAAGTCGTGGCTTATTTCCTTATTGGGCCGTGAGCCCAATAAGCCCAAAAGCATCAAAAATAAGCTAGAAATAAGCACTTAGGCTCGAAACCCTTTTTAGTTTTTGAATAAGCTAGGAAAATAAGCACAAAACAGATTATGGCCAAAAAGTAAATAATCCGAAACTTATTTCCTTATTGGGCCGAAACTCCAAATAAGCCCAAAATCAAAGTATAATAAGCCCGAGAGATTTAATAAGCACGAAAATCAAATAAAACCTAAAATAAGCCGCGAAAATAAGTACCAAAATAAGGCGAAACGCGAAAAACTAAACGAAATAAGCCACATCCGTTTTCGGATGGGCCGAGACCAAAACCAAGCCCGTTGGGCTCGAACAAGCTAAACCGAACACCCTTTTTGGGTCCGGTAGGTGTGTCGAAACCAAGCAAAAGCCCAATATCCCAAATAAGCAAATCCAAACGAGTCCAAAATCAAATGAGTTGAAATAAGCCCTAAAATAAGCTCTTAGAATAAGACGAATTTAGAATAAGAACAAATGACAAAACCTTGTGGGTTTGTTTATTGGGCCGAGACCCAAATATAAGCCCACGAAGTCAAATAAGCTCACGGTGAGCTTATTATTAAGCCGAAACCAAAATAAGCACTTTTAGACGCTAAATGTTATTTTACCATTAAGATCATTTTATAAAAGTGACACTTTTCTTCTTTTTCTCCTTTTGTTTATTTCGAACCAAAACGCACCCTTTATGGGGTTTTTCTTAGTTTTCAAGTTACAAAAATTTACAAACGCATTGTACATCTATGTTTAGATCATTATTAGGATATTAAAAGTACAAGTATTATGAGATTTCGAAGACTTACAAAAAGAGGGTTTTGAATGAGGATTTGGACTCGAATAACAGCCTAAACGTTGTTTTTAATACACCCCGACTATTAGAATATTAACCCTTATGATCTTGCTACCTTGTTCTTGTTTGAAGATTGAAAATTTATGGATTTATGGTGGTGTTTATGGTCGGACGTGAGCTAAAGGGAGAAAAGGGAAGAGAAATTTTCTTAGTTTTTGGTTTGGTGCATGTATGTGTAATTTTGAATTGTATAAAGCCAAAAGAGAGGACAAGGCATGGTAGCTAAAAACTAGCCATGTTGTCTCCAAGGGGTTTTGTTTGGTTTTGGGATCCTAGGAGGAATCCTAGTCATTTTGTATGTTGTCGGATTGTTTATCGCTCATAGTTCATGATTTAAAAACGTGACCCGAAGTTCTTTTTTATTTTTATCGAATGTAAAATTGTGTTCACATAAACTTTGAATATTCACACTATAAGTTTTATAGTTAGGTGTTTTAGATTTAGTGCGGACTTTCATCGTTTCTCCGTCTTCCGTTAACACTAAGCGTGACTCGAAATTTTATGTTTTAGTGAACATTTTCTATTAAACGTTAGTTAATACTTAAAATAAGTTTATTCTACTTATTAGAGATTTTAAAACGTGTTTTGACTTTTCGGTCGTGTCGGTATGCGCTGTTGCTGTTTTTCGCTATGAGAGGGAAGGTTTCCCGGTAAGTGATTATATGCGACCGTAGTCATTTAGAATTTAGGATTTTAACTCAAAAAGTGAGTAGTTTATAATAATATTTGACAGTCGGTTACATCGTAACTATTTAGCGTAAAATAAGTCAACAAAAATCAACTGCGAGTTTTCTTATAGAATTTGAATGAATAGAAATATGTAGATATATAGTCATAGTATTTTGGGATACTATAACCTATGAAAAATCTTCGGTTATCACAGTCTTACCCCCTTAAAAGAATTTTGTCTTGAAATTCAGTTTGAATTACTAGACGGGGTGATGTAGGGTGGAAGGTAAGGGTACCTAACACAATGTTTGATTCCTACTAGTCTTTCCTAACATTGTTTTTTGTCCGATTACTGACTTGGATGCTATCCAGGGCCAACGATTGCTAAATCAAGGAGTCGTTGTAGGTTATCTGATGTTTCGTGTCTTTGGTCTCTTTCGAATTGGGTGTTTGATGGTGATGTCGTTCGTGTCATAACCATGTGTTGCCTCAGAAGTCTAGGGATGATGCCTACAGAGTCTTGCTCACAAAAGTCTGGGCGGTTATATTAAACTTAAAGGAAATGGGTATTTCACTTATATTATGGTAATAAGATTGGTCATTTTGTTATAAAAGAAATTTTTTGATCTAGGGTTTGCCTTGTATGGTTGCATCTACTTGTTTTCTTCATGAGGCGGGGTCTAGCTCCTCGTCTTTTACATATAGGTAGGTCGTTTGCCATTCTAAGGTGGTGTCGGTGCTTAAAGTTGAAATCTGCTAAGTAATCATACCCAAGTTTCATCACTCTGTATCGGATCTTTATGGGGTTCTAAGAGGTCTACGATGGGGCCTTTTCATGTTCTCCTCTCTCTTCGGTTGTTAACCTCCAAATGTCGTCTATAAAGCTACTTACGCAAGTTGGTTCATTTTGGAATAGTCATAAAAAGAAAAGGATTGTAACGAAATGAGTGTAGGGGTTTTATTAGAAGGTGAAATGAAATAAGTGAGGGGTTGAGTGGAATGGTAAACCTTATCGGAAATAAGTGATAAGTTATATCATAAGAAAGTAGAGATAGGTGGTGAACACAGTCAAAATCGCAACAACTCATGTAAGATAACTACTAATGACTTTTGATTCATAGGTTTTATACAAAACTTTCCTACCACTAGAGAAAAGAACTACGGCTTCAAGGTGAGTCTACTTCCGACTGAGACTACTCAGTTCAGACCTACCACTAACTGAAGCTACTCTGTTTAGTGAAGTACATCAAACCTACTATGATAGTCTATCCTACTGATGAGGTGTCATTTTATACACTTTTTCAGGGTTATTTAAACCCCTAAATCATGCAAATATGCACAGATTATGCGCTTAATCGTTTGTTTTCAGGTTTTTAGCACTTGGATGGCATTTGGAGGATTTACACGTGACTTGGGTTCATTTGGAGAAGAAACGGACAAGATTACGGACCTACACCAAATCTCTTGAAGAATCGTGCTCACAGAGCGTGGAGACTGTCACACCCCCAAAATCGGACGGCAGCGGAATAGTAACATTGTAGTGCGACTTCAAGGCATAAAGTACAAGTCATAGAAAACGACCTCAAAAGAGACGTTTAAATAAATTTTACATTCACTATATTAAAATTAGAGTTTACAAAGGATCCCATTTATAATGCAATAGAAACATTTTTTTTACGTTTGTCGAATGGTATACAAGTTATTAAGCCTTCAAAAACATATCCGCGCGACTCAAATGCTCCCAATGCTCCACTAGCAAATAATAACCTGAGAAAATACATGCAAAAACGTCAACAATAATGTTGGTGAATTCATAGGTTTAAGTAAAAGTAGTGTTGAAATAATTTAAGTAAATTTTCAGAAGAAGAGTAGCGTTACGGCATTTTAAAGTGTTATTTCCGAAATCTAAGTAGTGATTCAGTAAATCAAGAAGTATTTAAAAGTGAACCACAAGACTTAAGTAATGGTGGACTAAGTACGTATTCCGAAGTCCAAAACAAGTAAGGTAGACAAGAGAAACAAATTCATCAAGTCTAATTATATATTATTGCACTAAGCTCATGACCCCGAAGCCTTAACTGTCTGTCTGCCCCAAATAAGGTAGGGTGTCTGCCAAAACAGCCTACAAATTCCTCTAAATATTAAATGCACCATGATTAACTTGTGACCATAAATTCCGATGGGGATTGTTAGTCCCGATAGATCTATCCACAACACTAGCGCTCACTATAATAACAATTGACGGTTCATGATATTAGGAACTTATATGGCACTGTGGTAACTTAGGCAATAATAATCAGGCAATAATCTGGATAACATACAGTTTAGAACACTTGTGTCCGTAGTAAAACGATCATGTTGTTCAAAATTTACGATTTCAAATATAGGTATTCAACGATCTCAAATCATATAGTAAACAAATCAAGCTTTGGTAAAAATAGTCATGTAATGCTTATGTAGTAGAAATCAATAAGTTTACTTAGTAAAACGAGCATGTATTCCCCTCGCGGGTTTATAAAACATTGAAAAGATTGAAATGCGAGACTATGAACTCACATCGATGTTGAAGAACGATTGGCAGAATTGCACATATAAAGCACAGCACGAACGAAAACCGGACGGCTCGACCAAGAAGATGCAGCTTAACTTAACGGCTAAGACCCACTAGCCTAGGATGATGCGTTTGGGTTTTCCGATGAATGGTTACATCAACGCGACACGTTGATAAAGATTTAGATTTCCAAGTTGTAATAGTTTGGTGGTTGGTTAAATAAATAAATTGAAAAGCAAACGCAAAATATGTAATATGTTCCGTACATATCACATAGGAAAATGAACGATTATATAATTCATACGTTGAATTATATAATAAAGACAAGCATTTAAAAGAATAAATCGAAGTATATAATACTTTACAAGTATTATATAAAGAATGGGATAAAAATAATTAAACAAAATAATTCGACACGTCTTAGGAAATCTCTACTTAAATAAATGAATAAAAGTTCTTATGTGAAAGAAAACGTACGTTTTAAAGTTACTAATTAAGTAAATGATGTCTTTAAAGTTTTTACAAAACTTATTATTTTATCCATTAGTCGAGAATTATAAAATAATATTTTATAATTTAGAATTTCGCTCCGCGTTTTAACTAAACTAGTTGCCTTGTTCATAAAAGTATAGTTTTCGTTTATTTACTGGTTTATTGTATAAATATATATAAAATATCTTTAAAATATAACTTAGTCTTTTTTATCGGTTTCTAAAAAAATAAAAGCTTTAGTAAAACATTACTAAATATAGAAATTTATATAAATTTCATCATGACCTTTCCGGTTATATAACGTTTCCCATATTTATAAAATCAAATGTTTTTCTACTTTTCAAACAACCCGCGTGTTGCAAAATATCCACGTTTCAATTTATATCTAACTAGACAATTTATTAATTAGCACATTTATTTAACCAATTTAAACCATATATATAAAACCTTAAATTTTTTATTAATTAACCAAGCGCACCCTAATCTGCTGAACCAAACAGCCCTATATGGGCTGTTAAACCCAGTTTCAAATAGCCCCTTAGGCTGTTAACACCAAAACCAAACACACCCATAAGGCCGTTTTGCAGCCAAACAAACGCACCCTACTTGGCTGCGTTATCCTCAAAACCAAACACCCCCATTTGGGTTGAACCAAACACACCTGTTGGGTGTTAACTGTTGTACCAAACACCCCCTTACTACAATAAAACAGTGAAACAAACACCCTTATTAAGGTTTTATTAACCCATACGCACCCTAATGGTGCTGCTGTCCCAAACGCACCCCATATGGGTGTTAACTACAGATCCAAACGCCCCTCGGGCTGTTACAATGCGAAACAAACAAACCACTTTAAAAATTTTACTAGTTTTTACAAAATCATAACCAACCAAACTCGAATAAATAATAAAAAGAAATATATAAAAAGAGAGGTGTGGGTGGCGGTGGTACGCGGCTAAGCCGCGAAGGGTGGCTGTGGCGGCGGCTGTTGCTAAACCCCAAACGCACCCTTTGGGTGTTATTAAAAACCACACGCACCCTATGGTGCGAAGGTGAGGGTGGTATTGACGAGGTGGGGATGATGATGACGATTGGGTGGAGATAATGATGGTGGTGTTATGGTGGCGCCGGTGGGGAGGCAGCCGGAGGAGGGGGCGGCGCGTGTCGGTGAATGATCTAGTGGGTCGGATAGATCGGTTAACGAGGAACACTTTTGGTTTCGGCCGGAAATGTCCGCCGGCGGCGTGGTGGTGGACGGCGGAGGGGGAGGGGCTGCCGGAAATGGGGCGGGCGACGGACGACGTGGTTTCCGGGGAAGGAGCTGGCAATTAGGGGGCGGTATAAATGGGATTGTGAAGGGGAGAGGTGCGTGTGTGTATTTTGTTATAAAAATGAAAATGATATGATATGTTTTATATAAAAAAATTATTTATAATAAAACTTTTAAATTTAGTGGCAAGTATTAATAAGTTCGGGGTGAATTTTGTAAATATTTCCCAGGGGTCAAAAGTGTAACTTTTGAGTATTATTTTGTAAAATAGTGGTTCGGGACTCGTGTTGATGCGAAGTAACGGCTTGATGTTAAATACGAAACTTGCGCCATTGTTTTCCAAATAATTTTTCCAACAAAAATGAGTATTTACTTGATAGTATTTCATAAATATATTTTTATAACATTTATAAAAATATTTGTTATTTATTTGGTGACCCGGTTATGTCTTGTCCGAAAGAAAAAATGATTTATTAACCCGAATATTTGTGTTTTTAAATAAAAACGCTTTCTTGAACAAAATGAAATAAACTTTTATTATAATATTTATATATTATTATAAAGTAAGAACTATATATTATTTAAATTGTTTTCTCTTCTGTGTCAGGTTACTAGTCGTTACTCGTTTTTAATATCAAATAAGTTTGTAAAATAAATTTTGGTAAGGTGAGAAGATGTGTAATAAAGATGTAAATTTGTATATTATTTTATAAGTTTAAAAAAGAAAATTAACGGTTACGTGATATATCGTTGTTTTAGTTTGACAATATAATGTCAAATGGTCAAAAAGTCAAGTCAGATTCTTAAAAGTCTAAAGGGTAAAATAGTCATTTAACGGTCGAACATTTCCGGTTGTTACAGTCTACCACCTTAAGAGAACGCCCGATCTCCTCGGTGCTCTAATTCGTTTATTCTTCTCTTAGTTTACTAGGTTGATTTGATTGAGTGGATATACCTAGGTATTAGTCGAGGGTTCCAACCGAAATTTAATGTAGAACTAAAGGTCAAAGCATTGAATATATGCAAACAGTATAATGACAGCGAGATGAATCAAATGTAATGAGAATCTTCAAACAGGAATGATAGAATACATGACTCGAAGAAAAAGCCATTGGAACGAAGAATTTAACAAGTCGTCAATTCTTGAAAGTGGTAAATGATTTATTACTATTAGTTTATAAGTTCAAGGCAGTGGTCGATACCCATTCGAAGAAAAAATATACCATATAACAAAGCACGAACGTCGATATGAATATCATAGGCCAAAAGGAATGATTCAATACGGGTACGAAACAAAGCCTATGTCGGATACACATAACGCCAACGTCAATTTTATAATTTGTACTTTCAAAATAAGAGGAGTCCCAATCCTTGTTAAGTAAGAATGTTAAGATAGTCTTATGGTTCAGTGGGTTTTTAATTTTCTTATTTCAAATAAAGGGAGGGGGGATAGGGGGGTGGGGGGGGAGGCGTCCCAATTTATTTCAATAAGACGATTATAAATCATCCTACTTAAGTATCGCTGGCAAAAAAACACGATATCAAAACAATAGATTTACGAAACAACATATACGATCAAAAGCATAGGAAGAGTGTTCCAACTCAAAGTGGAATGGTAAAATAATCGGTGAAATTAACAATACTACTCGACTAAGATTTTCAATATCATCGAAAGAGAATAAGGCAAAGTCGCATAATTGTTCGAATTTAATCGTAAGAGATCAAAAAGAAAATAGTCCATAGGCATAAGTATCCTTTATATAATACTAGTATTAATGCCCAAGGGAGTAAATAAGAAATCAGGAGATACGCGATAATGGTTGTTCTGTGACCAATTACTTTATATAACGGGATCAGAATATAAGCGTAAATTAGTAAGACGAATAGATAGTCGTGAAGAGAGAAAAAATTCGTTAGCCAAGTTTTAAATACTCATTATTCATATAATAGTAGCAGAGATCCAAAAGGGAGCTTATAAATGATCAGAGAGCATGCGCGTGCGGATATCGGACAATGGTGAAAGATTCTTAAAAAAGTTTCAGAATACGGTTAAGTTTAGGTTTGAATCAAACGACCTAGTTTCTTAACCAGTCGCTCAGATACCAATATGTAATACCACAAAAATCACAAATAACGTTCGCTGGTAAATACCACTTGGGGTGCTACTTATTTAGTCTTTTACGCACAAGTCACAGGATAAAAACGACATCAAAAGAGACGTTTAATAAAATGTCACATTTAATTTAGTAAAAATGTCAGAGTTAAATAGGTCCCACTTGTAAGGTATTAGAAAACATTGTCAAAAAGTTTATTTAATGGTATTCAAGTTATTAAGCCTTCAAAAATAAATATATCCGCGCGGCTCGAATGCCTTCCAGATGCTTCCACTAGCAAAATAGTAAACCTGAAAATACGATGCTAAAAACGTCAACAATAATGTTTGTGAATTCATAGGTTTAAGTAAAAGCAGTGTTGAAATAATTTAAGTAAATTTTTAGATAAAAGAGTAGCGTTGCGGCATTTCAAAGTGTTATTTTCGAAATCCAAGTAGTGATTCAGTAAATCAAGAAGTATTTAAAAGATGGACCTCCAAGACTTAGTATAGGTGGACTAAAGTAAGTTAGTCCGAAAGTCCAAAAACAAGTAAGGTAGAGACAAAGAAAACAAATTCACAACAGTCTAATTATTATTATTGAAACTAAGCTCATGACCTGATAGCCTTAACTTGTTCTGTCGGCCCAAATAGGTATGGTGTTGCCAAAACAGCCAACATGTTTTCTAATTTTAATGCACCATGATCACTTTAGCTTCTGTGACCAATAAATTCCGGTCGGGGATTGTTAGTCCGATAGATCTATCCAAATCACTATGCGCTCATCATAATACGAAATGACGGTTCATGATATTAGGGACTTAGATGGCACTGTGATGTAACCTTAAGCATAATCTGGATAGCTTAAGTTTTAAAAACATTGTGTCCATAGTAATAACAATCTAATAATGTTTCAAATTAACGATTTCTAACATAGGAATTCACGTTCTCAAACATATAGTAAACAATTCAAGCTTTGATAAAAATGGTCATGTAAGTGCTTATGTAGCAAATAAATCAATAAGTTTATTTGTTTAGAAAACGTGATGTAGTTCCCTCGCGGGTTATAAAACATTGAAAAGATTAAAATACGAGACTATGAACTCACATTGATGTTGAAGAACGATTGACAGAATTGCGCATATAAAGCACAGCACAAACGAAAACCGGACGGCTCAACCAAGAAGATGCAGCTTAACTTAACGGGTAAGACCCACTAGCCTAGGATGATGCGTTTGGATTTTTCGATGAATGGTTACATCAACGCGACACGTTGATAAAGATTTAAATTTCCAAGTTGTAATAGTTTGGTGGTTTTTTAAATAAATAAATTGAAAAGCAAACGCAAAATATGTAATATGTTATCGTAACATTTAACAATAGGAGAATGTTAAGATTATATAATTCATACGTTGAATTATATAATAAAGACAAGCATTTAAAAGAATAAATCGAAGTATATAATACTTTACAAGTATTATAATAATAATAGGATTAAAATATTTTAAAACAAATAATTCGTCACGTCTAGGGAAATCTCTACTTAAATAATGTATTAAAAGATTCTTATGTGAAAGAAAACGTTAGTTTTTAAGTTATAATTACAGTAATGATATCTTTAATGTTTTTCAAACTTATTATTTTATTCCATTAGATCGAGAATTATTAAAATAATATTTATAAGATTTAGAATTTCGCTCCGGTTGTTTTAACTAAAACTAGTTGCCTTGTTCATAAAAGTTATAGTTTTAAGTTTATTTAACTGGTATATTGTATAACTATATATAAAATTCTTATTAAACCATAAATTAATCTTTTTTTATGGTTTCAAAGGATTATAGAACTTAGTAGCGAAAAATACTAAGTATATATAATTTTATAAAATTTTTGGCATGGGGGCCTAATTTGTTTTGCTACTATGTAATCCATCTTGTTTATAAAATTCAATGTTTTCCCTTTTTAATCAATCCATGTTTAAAAATATTCGAATGCCTTAATATATATATCTAGGCGAGGTCAAACCAAATATTAAATATAAGCAAACCAAACGCGCCCCTTATGGGGATGGTTGTATCAAAACACCCCATAGGTTTGTTATCCACAAACAAACGCCCTATTTGGCTCTTAATACGGAAGATCCAACGCCCTTATAAAAAGAAAATAAACAAGTAATAACCAGATCCCCCGGTTTGGCAGTTTGTACTGGAAACAAGCGCACCCTCATTTGGTTAAGGAAACAAAACCAAACGCTCCCTAATTGGTTCCATATCCACCCAAGACGGCACCGCCTCATGAGTTTTATACAAAACCAAAAAGCACCCTTGTATCGCCGCGCTGAGTTAATAACCAAACTGCAAGCCCTTGTAGGTGTGTCACAGCCAAACGCACCTCTCGGGTTGGCTGCCTGTCCGAATTTAATATTAACGCACCCTTGTTGGGTGCAAAAACCCAAATCGTCGCACCCTTTTGTTTTTGTTGAAGGTGGTGGCTGTGGCGAGGATGAGTGCGTGGTCGCGGCGGTGGAGGGCAGCACTGCGCAACGGTGCAAGCGCACCCTTTTAGGGTGGAATCCATGAGGTGGTGTTATGAACGATTGATGATGTGTTGATGATGGTTGATAGGTCCTCTTTATTCCCTCTCGTAGAGCCTCAACTTGGAAGGAAAGCGGTGGAGAGGGTCACGAAATGATGATGGATGTCGAGGTGGTGTGGGGCCATGGTTTCGTTGGTGAAAGGCGGGGCGAGAATGGTGGTGGGTGACGCGGCTGAGGCTTGCCGGATGGGGGGGGGGCGCGCCATTGAAGGCGCGTGGTATGGAGGATCGGGCTAGATCGCTGTGCCTGAGGCATATTTTTTATGGTTTCGGCGAAAATGTTCCGCCGGAAAAAAGTTTTTCCAGCGGCTGGAGATCGGCCGTGCAGAAAGGAGGGGTGGGGTTTGGGAAAAATGGAGAGAGAAGGGAGAGGTTTGCTAAGGTCTCCTGTGTGTGTATTTTGTTATAAAAATGAAAATGATATGATATGTTTTATAAAAAAATTTATTTATAATAAAACTTTTAAATTTAGTGGCTAAAAAAAATGGCAAGTTATAATAGTCTAGGGTTAAGAGTGTGATATTTCCCAGGGACCAAACGTGTAATTGTTGAGAAACTTTTATAAAATATTGGTTCGGGACTCATTTGAGCGACTTAACGAATGATTCAGAATACGAAACTTGCGCCATTGTTTTCCAAATAATTTTTCCAACAAAAATGAGTATTTACTTGATAGTATTTCATAAATATATTTTTATAACATTTATAAAAATATTTGTTATTTATTTGGTGACCCGGTTATGTCTTGTCCGAAAGAAAAAATGATTTATTAACCCGAATATTTGTGTTTTTAAATAAACGCTTTTGAACAAAAATGAAATAATTTATTAAATATTTTTATTTAATAAAAAGTAATAACTAAATATAATTTAATTATTTTTTTGTGTCGGTACTCGTCGTTCTCGTTTTTAAATCAAATAAGTTTGAAAAATAAATTTGTAAGTGAGAGATGTGTAATAATAAATATGATTTATTATTTAAATGAGTTTAAAAAAAATTACCGGTTACGTGATTATCGTTTTTAGTTGACAATAAAAGGTCAAAAGGGTCAAAGTCAAGTCAGACTCAAAAAGTCAAAGGGTAAAATAGTCATTTAAAGGTCTAAAAATTACCGGTTGTTACAGTGCGTCGAACCGCTTCAAGCAAATTATGTTCTAAGAGAAATACATGAGAGGTCTTGTAGCATGCATGCGGGAACAAGATCCGTAGTGGCTAAAGCTTTGCGAATCGGATACTATTGGCCTACTATGCACAAGGATGCAAGAACATTGATAAGAGCATGCCAAGATTGTCAGGTTCACCGACCTATCCCAAGAAATCCGCAACAAAAGCTAACCCCAATCACATCCCCATGGCCATTTTACAAATGGGGAATTGACATAGCCGAACCTTTCCCGAAAGGTCCTAGTAAAGTCAAGTTCTTGATAGTAGCCATTGACTACTTCACAAAGTGGATTGAAGCAAAACCAGTTGCAACTATAACGGGCAATCAAGTAAAAAAAATTGTGTGGGATAATATAGTCTGCAGATTCGGACTCCCAGGAGAAATTATCTCTGATAACGGAAAACAGTTTCAAGATAACCCATTCAAAGATTGGTGCGAAAAGTTATGTATCCGCCAACGTTTTACTTCCGTAAAACATCCACAAGCAAATGGGTTAGTAGAGAGGGCAAACCGAAGTTTAGGAGAAGGAATCAAAGCAAGGCTAGAAGTAAGAATTGGATGGAAGAAATATCTCATGTTCTATGGGCACATCGCACCATGATCAAATCTAGCAATGGGGATACTCCTTTTTCACTAACATATGAAATAGCTCAAGAATACAAAGAGAACGACTCCTTAACGTAGTCAGTTTGTAAACAAATCTCCGTTTGATTTTTGAATAAAATAATAGTTGTCACCAATCATTTGCTTTCAACCATGAAAAACTTGAATGTAAAGACTCCAATGCACATCAAAATAATCCAAGACATCTAATTCACTGAGAAAAAACATGCTAAAAGTGGTCACTTAAAGTTGGTGAGTTCATAGAGGTTCTGTAAGTATAATGTAAATGGTTGGATCCAAAGATTTTATAAGGTGTATGATTATTTCAAAACCTTTATATTAATCTCAAAATGTAAAGAGTACATATTGATACCAAAGAGGTTAGTTTTAGTGTTTATTGCTTCGCCCGCATAAATTATAATAGAAAATGTGTTCAGAAATTAGTAGTGTTTTAACAAGTACGTATTGGACTAGTGAGAGATCGTTGATTTTTCAAGAAAAGTGATGGGTTTACTATAACAATACAGTACCACATAGATAATATCTACTGTTGCGCTATGCTCATACACGAAACCTTAAGTATACGATACTTTAGTTAGTGCCCCGGTAGGTCAATGCCTAGACACTAGTTTCCTCAAATGTAATGCCTGCATTCCGTTTTGTACATTTGGTCGTGCGTTGTTTCTACCCGGACGGTGGTGTGAGTTTCATACCAATAGATCTATTCACAGCATTCGCGCTCCCTTCTAAACGGTCCTCCGGTCAAGAAATTATCGGGTTTCTGGAATTTTTTTTTTTTTTTGTTTTTTTTGGTGGGGACTTCATGGCTTTTAGAGTAACTTAGGCAAAACCACGTTAAAAAGGGGAAAATTCTCAAATAACACCACCACTCCTCAAAATCTCAGTTCTTGTGTCCCAATAGTAAAATAAAAAAAATAAGTTAAACCATTGTTTTCGAAAATAGCATTTGGATACTTAACGCCATAAGGCTAGAAAAGAGTGTGATATAAATCAAGTAATTGAGTGTGTAATGAGTATGTAAACAACTTCGTAAACATGTATGCAATCGAGTATGTGACAAAGCTTCCACACCCTGATATCCCACCCAAACACCACACTCTCTCATATGAAACCAAGTTTGAAATCAACCATGTAATTGTGTTTGTAATAAATTGCAAATCAAAGTATGGAAATCAAGTGTGTAGAATAAATATGTAAAGATATTGTAAACAATTATGTAAACAGGTTGTACGAGCCATGTATTCTCCCCCGAGATTGTAAATTAAAATGTTTAAAACAAGTGAAAGAGGGCTATAACTCAACATCGATGATTGAAAGAATGATTGGCGCGGGCATTGTAACATTAAGTACAAAGACGAAACGGACAACTGGAAAGGCATTCGACCAAGATAGTTGCAGCTTATCTTAACGGCTACGTCTCACTAGCCTAGGGTAATGGTCTTGGGTTTCCGGTGAATTGTTATGTCAAACGCGGACGCGTTGATAAAAGATTTAGATTTAGGTTGTAATAGGATTGCGTGGTTGGTTAAATAAATAATCAAAGGTAAAAGAAGGTGTGTATTATTATTCCGTATATATTACTATAATGAAAAATAACCGAGTAATATAATTCCATACCTGTGATTTTATATTATTAAGGGTAACCTCACCCAAAAGAATACTCGAAGCGTATTATGGTTACACCAAATGTTACCATACTTGCTCTGTGTTCACCTAAAAGTTGACAACAACTAAGGTTTAATTATATAATACTTTCCCAAGTTTAGAAAAATATAAAAATTGAAGAAAATAATAATTCGACATATTCCCGGATTTATCCAAATGGTTTACTAGAAAGTCATTTATAAAAAACAGGACGCACGTTATAAAAGTCGGTATAGTAGATGAATTCTCTTAAAATTATCGTTTACGCTTGATTTCGGGTCTCACTGTTTAATAATTATAAGACCTTTCAAGATAATGATAAAGTTGATTTGTAAAGATTTATTATACGTAGCAGTTTATAAAAGCGTTTACTAAAATCCTTGGCATGGGAACCTATTTGATTTTTTAAAGTTTCCATATTAATCATAAAAGTTAATATATTCCCTCAATTCAATACAGTTGCAAACCCAAAAACATACCCTTAGGTTATTAGAAGCCAAAAAATACGGAATAAAATAATAAATAGAAGTATTTTATTAACCAATACACCATTTAGAATCGGTTTTTAATATCTCTCCCCTTATATATATATTAAATATATATTTTATATATATATAGAAAATCTTTTAAAGTTTGTTAATAAACCTGTATTCAAACCAAACCCAACGCACTCCTTATTCGTTAATAACCAAAAACTAACACCCATAGCTATTTCGGTAAAAACCAATACGCGCCTATGTGAGCCGTGAGGCCAAACCAAACGCCCTCTTGGGACTGACATAAATACCAAACTCACCCTAGGTTGGTTTGATCTGCACAACCCAAACAACCCCTTTATAAACATTTTTCACAAGCCAAAGCCCCTTTTATTAAAATTTACACAGACAAAGCACCTGTTTGGCTTGTCCGAAACAACGAACCAACCGGCCCCTTGTGGCTGCTGTTAAACCACCGCAACCAAACGCGCCTTTATTGTGTTTTTCTGCTATGACCAAACATATCCCTTTGTGTTAACAACCAAACCCGAAACGCCACCCTAGATAGTTTACCCAATGAAACCAAAACGCAACATGTTTGTGGTAACATTAAAATCGAACACAACCCTGTCGGGTTGACTAACACAACAACCGCCAAATGCCCACTCAACCGGATTGTGTCCCCTCCAAGACCGCCACCCTGTTTGGCTTTTTATAACATCAAACGCACCCTACTCGGTGCTTGCACCGAGCATCAAACGCACCCTGCTCGGTGCATAACCCAGAAACAAACGTCTCCCGTGGTGTTATAAACCTCAAATACACCCTTTTGTATATAACCTCACACACCCTTTTGCTCCTATAATAAGCCGCACGCACCCCTTTCGGTTTGAGACAGACCCGACGCACCTCGTGGTTCGTCTCTATCAAACTAAGCACCACATGAGTGGGTGGATTTGAAGGGTGCGGTGATGATGTTGGTTCGGTGTGGCAGCGGGGGAAATGGGTTGCGAAGGTGGTGAGGATGGTGATATGGTGTTGATGATACGACTACGGCTTCGTGATGTGGATGGACTGGTGGAAGGGTGGCGTGGCTTCCGGCTGGAGTAGGCCGGATGGAAAGTATGTCCGGATAAAGGACGAGGAGGCTACGCGGGGGAAAAGTTATAGAGAGAGAGAAGGAAGATGTAGATCATTTAGGTTTTTATAAAAGTGAACCCTAAATTTCTATATTTATAACAAAAGAAAAGCTTAAGAAAAATAATAAGTGATTAATAGTTTAGGGTTTGTGTTGTATAGCATTAGTTTCAGGGACAAAGTGTAACTTTTGTAAAGTAATGGTTCGGGTCTAGTTTATTTAGATCGTTAGACGGAACGCGATAAAAATACGAAAGTGGCGCCATTGTTTTCTAAATAATTTTTCCAACAAAATGAGTACTCACTCGACTATTATTTTATAAATATTTTTATAAAATATATTAAAATGATTATTATTCATTAGTTTGGTATTATTAGTGTGCGAGCATGTTTATCCGTTAAAGTTACAACTTTATTTTAAACGTTCGCGTTTTTAAACAAACATTTCTTGAATAAAATGTTAAAACGATTTATAACAATACTTTTTATTTATTAAAAAGTAATAATTAAATATTAAATTTAATTATTTTGGGTCTGGTACGCAGTTGTTGCGGTTTTCAAAACGTTTGAGGGGCGGCTGTTTTAGCCCCCTTTCTGCTAGTTCATAGTCTCGGTTTAAAACTAAAAAGTTGTTAGGAATGTTGTTTTACATCAAATTGCTTTAGAGTCCGAGTTGTGAAAATGTGCTTTAGGTGGTCGTTCTTATAAGTCAAGCCAGACACTAAAAGTCAACGATTGAAATAGTTATTCAAAATTTCGAAAATTCTCGGATGTTACACTATGGGCACATCGCACCATGATCAAATCTTGCAATGGGGATACTCCTTTTTCACTAACATATGAAATGGAAGCGGTTATCCCAGCAGAAATTGGTATGCCCACACTAAGGACAGCGAAAGCGGATATGGTGCAAAATAAGGAAGCCTTGGAAATCAATTTGGACCTCTTGGAAGAAAGGAAAGAACATGCAGCGATCCGCGAGGCAAAAAGCAAAGCAAAAATGGAAAAATACTACAAGTTAAAGGTCTGCAACACAAGCTTCAAGCCAGGAGACCTCGTGTACTGTAGCAATGATGCAAGCCGTGCAGAAGAAGTAGGAAAGTTAGGCCCCAAGTGGGAACGACCATACGAAGTAACGGAAGTAATAGGCAAGGGCGGGTACAAGTTAAGGGACAACGACGAAAAGCAACTCCCGCGAACATGGAATGTCTGCAATCTTAAGAAATGATACGTTTATGAAATGTAAGTGCCTCAACCATGCGGACTCCGTAGTGGGGGAATCGCACTTTAATTATTAATAAAAAAGTGAAGACTAGCTACCTTAACAAGTTTATCTCAAAAACTTTCTTTTTTACTTTGAAAAGTTATAATATATGTGAATAAGACACGCACACAACAGGGCATGACCCAATGAATGTTATCCCGTATAACAAAAAGATAAGTAATTGGTATGTGCTTAAATACACATACCTTTGACCTAATAAAACGTGCTTAAAAGACTAAAAACATACCAAAAATAAATTGTAATTGTGTGTTTTGCATTTATGTTGTGCAGGTAACGGATATCTAGGAAAATGACAAAAAAACGAAGCCAAAACGGACAAAACCGAGCACGAAATGAAAAGAGCGTGAAAAGTCAAAAAGTCAAAGTCAAAGACGAAGCCGGTATCGAAGAAATGTTAAATGGGCCAACCCGTACCCATCTAATGGGTCGGGTCAGCCCATTAAAACATTATGAAGACCATAAAAAGCCCAAAGTCAAATATATACTTACCCGGCTCAATAACAAAGCCCAAACCCACTTAACAGCCCAACCATATGGCTGTTAAGTCAGTTACAAAACTAATCCTTGTTCCTTCACACCGTTAGTACAAAAGGACTAACAATGTCAGTCCAAAAGGACTAATGGTGCAAACACTTATCAAATTCAGGGGATTAACGACCGTTATCTTCTAATTCCCAAAAAACATATAAAATCCTTTTCCACCACTACTATTTATCCATCCTCTCCACCTCAGCCTCTGCAACCTCAGACAAAAACATCACTTTCCCATTAAACCCCACACCATAAAACACCAATTCCACCTTGGCAATCCACGTAAACCTCATTCGTTGATGGGACAACGACAAAGGATGAAGGGTTAAGATCAAACTACTTGATGAACACTCAAGATGGACGGCTATGATGATGATTTAATGAGATGGGTTCAAAGAAGCACAAGTTCAAGTTTGTCAAGGGTTTCTCTCACAAAGAAAGGACAAACGGATTAAGACAAAGAAGACCAAGACCTTAGCTTATTTTCTATAAATAGGACCTTATAAGCCATTGGTGGCATCTATCTAGTTTTTAATTTTCAGCTTATATTAAGTTTTTATGTTTATTGTAATTTACTTTTAAAAGTCTTGTACTCTTATTTTTAAGTTAATGAAATTTAAGTTTTTTTTATAAAATCCAGTTTTTAAGTTAATGCATTATATGTTTTGAAAACTGTTTGTTTAAACTCACAAAAGCTCTTTTTACTTACTTAAAGCTGTTAACTTAAGTACTATAAGTTTTCCAATAACTTATAGTGCCTAAGTCATTTTTTACTAAAATTTACTAAACAAAAGCTATTTGGAAGATAAGCCAGAAAAGGAAGGGCTTATAGGGTTTTACTAGCTTGCTTTACACAAGCTAGAGCTTTTAGATAAGCTCTCTAAGAGCCCTTTTATCCCTGTTTTGAGCAAGGGATTTGTAAGTCCTCATTTTCCATTTTTAGCTTATTTACTGTGCATTTGCTTATTCCTGCTTATAATCTGCTTATTTATGCTTGTTATTGTCTTTAGTTAATAGTTAGTGCTTATTTTTGCTTATATCTCATTTGTTTAAGATTTTCTTTAAAACTGCTTAATTTAGTTTCAAAACTGCTTATCTTTGTTTGCTTATTTTAAGTGCTTATTTTTGAGTTCCTTTTGCTTATTATTGGTTAATATTGATTGCTTGCTATCTGTTTTCAAAAGTCTTAGCTTAAATCTTTAAAAATCAGTTTGAAAATGGGTTTTTATAACTTAAATGGGTATTTGGCTTAAGGGACAAATTAGGTCAAATTGTGTTTAAAAACTGTTTGGGTCACTTGGCTAACTTATATAATTTTTTTTTAAGTCATTCTAATCTGTTTTTAAGAGTTTTAAAGTCTATAAGTGAGTTTTAAGGTTGTATCTATAAGTTGTTAAAATTTGTGGTTCAAAAACAGTTTAGCATAGCTTATTTGATAAAGCTTTTGAAAATAGATTTTAAGTT
>BQNB010126073.1:6464-17188 GCA_026074375.1 Tanacetum coccineum
CCTTTTTGTTGATGACAAAACCTAAAGTACCCAAAGTTTATAGTTGATTAAAAGTTGGTTATTACTGAATTTTAGTTAATTTTAATCAATTGGTCTCTTCTCCCCCTTTTTGTCGAAACAAAAAGATGGAATGGGTTGGTGTATATTTTCCAAGAAATGGTAAGCTCCCCCTTGAGGGGTGCATAGAGATCTGCAAAAATAAGTAGGTTAAATAGAATGGGACATACTCCCCCTTGCTTTGTGAGTACCTACAAAGAAAAGTTAGACAACAAAAAGCTAAAAGTATCTTATGTAGTACCGGCTAGCCGGAGCTGTTCCTGGAAATGAACCAGCTTGTTATCGAACAGAACTGGCTGACTAAAAAAAGTTAATGTCTATGAATTTTAAGCAAGAAAAATGGTCATATGACAATAATAAAGAACATTTATGAAACATTAAAGACATTACATTAAAACAACAAAGAGTAAGAGATTGTTAACGAATCAACTATTTTATTCTAGCATTCTAGGCCTATTTCTAGTAATTATGTGCGAGAACATTTAGGCGGTCAAGAATGTGGTTGAGAATGAATCTTACTTCTCCTTGGAAGTTGTATACGATGGCTTGAGTTCGTTGGTAATGTTCACAAAATATTTCATGAGTAAGCATGGGAAAAGGATTGTTAGGTCCTAATGGCAGAAGTGGTGGGAAGTTTGAAGGTAAATTTGGTGAGCATTCAAGTGGAAATGATGGGATAGGTAGTTCCATGTCCGAAGTTGGAGAGGGAAAGATGAATCAATGGGTGGAATGGGAGGTGGTTCATTAGCTAGACGCTCAATGGTGTCAAATGATGGACGAGGATGTGGAGGATTAGTTGTTGCGGGTGGAAGATCCTCGAGAGAGTCGAGAAAGGATTGAGGAGAGGTAGGTGAAGTAGAGAACAATAGTTCGATTGGGTCAAGATTGATAGCTAGAGGGGATGTGAGTTTGGAAGGTTGAGTTGGTGGCAGAGGTGGCGAAGGTAAAGGTGGTGGTGTTGACTTAGGAGTAAGTAAGAGATTGTTATTGTTGCTAGTTGGTGATAGATGTGGAATAGAAGTTTGGGAAGTTATAGTAGTTGGTGGAAGTCCCGAAACATAGTCTGATGGAGGTGAGAGAGGTTGGTAGGGAGGTGATGATGTCCTTGGATTGTTGAAGCAACAAGGTCTAACACTTATTCGAGTGGTCCTTTTTAGATTAGTTTTGTTTTCTTTAGGCATTGTTGGAGAAGGATGATGAGAAGAAAAGAAAAAAAACTTTTATTTGTATTAATCAATAGAAAATTTTTGACTCAAAAGAAAATTGTTGTTATTAAGCGTTTGGTTCCATGAGGCCAAGTCCTAGTCTGAGAAGATTGAAAGGTTCTCTTTTAAGAGGTTTGGTTAAGATGTCGGCAATGTTATCTTCGGAGGCGACTTTCTCTATAGTGATATTTCCTTTTTGGACATTGTCACGAAGGAAGTGGTGACGAATTTCTATATGTTTGGTGCGAGAGTGAAGAACGGGATTTTTACTTAGGTCAATTGCTCCTTTGTTGTCGCAAAGAACGGGTATGTCATCTAATTTTATATCATAATCTACTAGAGCTTGTTTCATCCATAAGGCTTGTTGGCAAGCTTTTCTGGCGGAGACATATTCTGCTTCGGTGGTTGAGATGGCTAAGGCAGTTTGTTTCTTGGAGAACCATGAGGTGAGACAACAACCCATGAATGTACATACACCACTAGTGCTTTTGCGATCGACGTAGTCTCCCGCATGGTCGGAATCGGCGTAGACGATGGTTTCTAAGCCGGTTCCTTTGGGATACCATAAGCCTAGATGGGATGTACCTTTGATGTATCGAAAGATTCTTTTCACGGCTTCAAGGTGGGAAGTTTTTGGTGCTTCTTGAAAACGGGCGCAAAGACAAACGCTAAACATGATGTCCGGGCGACTGGCCGTTAGGTAGAGTAAACTGCCAATCATGCCACGATATTTAGTGTCGTCAATGGGTTCACCGTCTTCGTCGCGGGTGAGTTTGGTTTCGGATGACATGGGAGTTTTGATTGGTTTGGAGTCTTCAAGACCGAATTTTTTAAGCATTTCTTTGACATATTTAGATTGATTAAAGAAGATTCCATCTTCGAGTTGTTTGATTTGTAGACCAAGGAAGAAATTCAATTCACCCATCATGCTCATCTCAAACTCATCATGCATGATTTTTGAGAAATCATCGCAAAGCTCTTGACAAGTTGATCCGAAGATGATGTCGTCCACATAGATTTGGACAATGATGATATGTGAGTTTCTCTTCTTAGTAAATAAAGTGTTATCTACTAATCCCATGGTGTACAAGTGATCTAAGAGGAAGGCTTTAAGTCTATCATACCAAGATTTGGGTGCTTGTTTGAGACCATAAAGAGCCTTTTTGAGTTTGAAGACATGATTGGGTTTTTCAAAATCTATAAATCCAGGAAGTTGAGCAACATATACTTCTTCGTTTATAAAACCATTTAAAAAGGCACTTTTGACATCCATTTGAAAAAGTTTGAAGTCATAAGCACAAGCATATGCAAGAATAATTCTTATAGATTCTAATCTAGCCACAGGGGCATAGGTTTCATCGAAATCTATTCCTTCCTGTTGATTGTGTCCTTGTGCTACAAGTCTTGCTTTATTTCTAGATACAATACCGTTTTCGTCAAGTTTGTTTTTAAAGACCCATTTTGTACCAATGATGGTTTAGTTTTTAGGAGGGGAAACAAGGCTCCAAACATCATTTATTTTAAATTAATTTAGTTCTTCTTGCATAGCCATAGTCTAGCTTTTATCTTGTATGGCTTCCTTGATATTTTTGGGTTCTACGGAAGACACGAAACATAAGAAGTTGCTTTAATTTTGGACATGAGATCTTAGGGTTCTTTCATTAAGATTTCCTATGACGGTTCCTAGGGGATGATCTTTAGAGCTTTTGATGTTTGAGATTTCTTTGTTTAATGGTTCATTTTCCTTGATTTCTAAGTCTTTATCTGGTTTTCTATGATATCATTTTCAAGAATATCATCGTCTACTAATGGTAATGATTTAGGAGGAGGTGATTCATCAAACTTAACATTAAGAGATTCTTCTACTTTCATGGTTTTTTTATTTAGAACTATGTAAGCTTTGCTATTGGGAGAATATCCTAAAAATACACCTTCGGTTGACTTAGGATCAAATTTTGTTAAATAATCTTTGGTGTTAAGAATAAAGCATTTACTACCGAACACTTTAAAATATTCTAAAGATGGCTTTTTTACCTTTGAAAAGCTCATAAGGAGTTTTTCCTAGGAAAGGTCTAATAAGAATAATATTTAGAATGTAGGTAGAGGTGTCATTTAGCATTGTTCTAGACATTACTTGTAAGGTTCTATTCATACGTTCTACTACCCTATTTGATTGTGGAGTATGAAGAGCCGAAAAGTTATGGGTAATGCCGTTAGCATCACAAAATGCTCCAAATTGTACTTCATTATCAAATTCCCGACCATGATCTGTGCGGATTGAGATAATGAGGCAACCCTTTTGGATTTGAATCTTTTTGCTTAGAATTTCAAAGTGGTCAAAAGCTTCATTTTTATGTTTTAGAAATCTTGTCCATGTATACCTTGAATAGTCGTCGACAATGACCAAAGTGTAGAAGTTTCCTCCATAACTTTGAACGGCCGACGAACCAAAGAAGTCCATATGTAAAAGTTCTAGACACTTAGTGGTTGAAACCATATTTTTAGCCTTGTGGCTTTCATGTACTTGTTTTCTAACGTTGCAAGCGTCACAAAAAAGCTTTTTAAATTTTAGTTTTGGTAAGTTTCTAACTAGCTCTTTAGATGATAGCGATTGTAAAAGTCGCATATTGGCGTGACCCAATCTTCGATGCCATAGGGTCGAAGTATCATCTATTGAGGTTAAACAAAGGGTGTCCTTCGGTAAGTTCCCCATTTTCATTATGTAAAGGCCATTTTTCCTAATTCCTTTTCCTATGGTTATGCCGTCTTTGAGAATTTTGCTACCGGTTTCGCTAATAATACATTGCACTTTTTATCGCATATTTGACTAATACTAAGAGATTAAAGCTAAGGTTTTCTACGTTGACTTTAAACATGTCATGGTAGAGAGGGAGTTATGAGTAATCGTACTTTACCGATGATCTTGATTTTAGTATTCTACTCCACAAAGCTAACACATTTACCTCCGTAATTAATTGCTTTGTAAGGATGAGAAAGAAAGAGGTTTCTTGTTACCCGTCATGTGTCTCGAACAACCACTGTCTTTGATCCATTCGTCCGGTTCAAGTTTGACCTTTTGTCGTACCTATATTTATAAGATAACTCAAGCATTCGGTCCCCAATATCTCATGGGTCCGTTAATGTTATGCATACTATTTGGTTGACCCATATAAGGGAATGGAGGATAAGGACTCCATTGGTTGTACATAGGTGGTCGAAATAATTGCTCTTGTTGAGTTTTATAATTCCAACCGACTTGGTGATAGTCACTCTTAGGGTACAAAGTACTAGGTCTCCTATGGGTCGTTTTATGAGGCGTTTGGATTCTACTCTTTTCATGGCCTTGACCAAGTTTTAAGACTAGTGGTTGTTTACTATTCTTAGGTGTGCCTAAAATAGACTTTTTGGTTATTAAAACAGAGTCATTTTTCTTTATGATGTTAGTTTCAAGCATTTTCCCATTTTCTACACTGTCAATAGATGCCCGGTGCTGTTCGTCTGAACTAGCCGGTTTTGTTGTCAATGGAACCGGCAATGCCGGTTCTACAGAAGGCATTTTTTGAATTTAGGAGACCAAGCTTTTGATTTTAGTGTTGCTAGAGGAAGCTATATTATCTGTGTATCCTAATCCACATTTGTCTTTTGACGGTTTTTGCATTTCGACCATTTTTTGCAAGGATGAAATACTATTTTCGAAACTAGCTAGTTTTAGTTTTAGAGAGTTAATTTCAATTTTGACGCTTGTCAAGAAACATCACATATTGTAACTTTATCTTTGTTTTTCCTAAATGGTTCTAGCTGATTTTAAGTTCATTATAAATTTCTTTTGAGTAATTCATTTTTAGCCTTTGGGTGCTCGCTCGCGCTCCCGCCTGACCCCCCCCCTCCCCCCCAATCCAGATAGATACACTCTCGATCACACCCCCCATTTTGCAATGTTTATCATACTCATTTTGTCTTGAGTCAATATCAAAGCATGAGCTACTAAGTTGGGAGTAGTCGGGTTTATTATCCTCGTTTTTGTGTGCACATGAGACATAATTTGCTTCTTTATCATCTCCGCTATCACTCCAACAACCCACCACAAACGCCTTTTGATCGTTGAAGGAATTCTTTGGACAATCACTAATGAAGTGGTTTGGATCGCCACACATGAAGCACCTTCGGTCTTCTTTCTTGTCTTCCTTGACCTTTCGGAATTTCTTCTTGTCATCATAGGGTTGTCTGATGAATTTTCCTCTTCTTCTAAAGAACTTTTTGAAATCCCTAACGGCCATTGCATATTCTTTGTCGTTGCTATCTGAGGAAAATGCATCTTCATCACTTAAGACTTGTCTTGCTTTTAGGGCAAGATATTTGTACTTTTATTTCTTGTTCTTTTCACTTTCCAAGTCCTTCTCAAGTACTACCTCATAGACTTTGAGATTGCCGACTAGTTCGTCTAGAGATATTTTTGACAAGTCCTTGGATTCTTCAATTGCCGTCACCTTTGGACGACATTGGAAGGAAGAGCCCTTAAGGAATTTTTTCACCTACTGATTATGACTTGAAAAAGATCATGGTGCTTTGAGTGATGTAATGATTTTATTATATCCTAGAAAGCACTAAACTATAGGTTTCATCATCGGTTATAGAGAACTCTTCATATTTTTGTACAAAAGATTCTATTTTATTATCATTAACTTGTTTGTACCTTGATGAGCAGTTATTAAAGAATCCCAAATATTTTAAGCGGTATCTGTGACAACCATGACTTGAGCAGGTTAGTCAAACAGTTAATGTTGACTTAGGTACCTGTTGTAATGTATGGTTTATGTGATTTGATGTGTTTATGTGTGTTTATATGTGTTTATCAGGTATTGGTACTTAAATCTATTGAGTGTGATCTCTCAATGAGACTTGGAATGGTGATGAAAGTTGGTTTGAGTTCATTTCGTTTCACTTATTGAGTGACAAAGAAAATAATTATTGAGATTGAGCTTTTCCGTGTTAAAGTGTATGTATTATTACGATACGTATTTTTGTGTTAGTTATTTAAGATAAGTTTAGGTTTCTGGGTGTTAAGTTAAGAGAAATGAGTTATTTGATGGAAGAAATTTCATTTTAATCCACTTCTAGTGATTATGGAATTGAATTGGGCATTTTGAACGAGAATTGGTTTTGTTAATATGTGGATGCCTAGGTGAGGAATATTAAAATGAGATGCGTGTTCATTTGGTGAAAGAAATGGTTGTTAAAATAAGAAAAAAATTATATTTTTGGAAAGTTAGGTTGAAAATGAAAAGTTAAAAAGTTATTTTTAAAAGTCTAGTGAATTTCATTTGTGCAAAAAGGTATAGTCAAATTTGTCAAGGTTTTTATAAAAATTTAAGGAAATACAAGTAATTATATAATTAATAAACAAAAAATAAAAAAAGGCCTATTCGGCCGAATAATAGGAAAAAAAAAGAAAAGAAAAAAAAGAAGGGAATTGTATTAGAAAACAAATTCTAATTAGGCTTTATCTAGGATCTTTTAGGAGGCCTATAAATACAAAAAAATAAAATCCCTAAACCCCCTATTGTGGATCGGCCGAATTATCCAAGAGAAGAAAAAGAAGAAAAATTTTAGGGTTTAAGGTATTTTCTAATTCCTTGTATAATTCTAGTTCTTATTTTAATTAATGTAATCTAGCATGATGGATTAGGGTTTTAATCATGTAATTTCCGGCTAGGGTTTGGATTAGGGTTTTATGTTTCTGAAATTTTATGATGTAGAGATCATGTTTGATCATTCGTTTGATTGTTTTCATAATTGGGTTAGTCGGTTAGGGCTTGATCGTTAGATATAGTCATTTTAATTTACCGCAGAAAATTAGGCAGTTTTGTAATGATCATAACTCATTCATAAAAATTCAAATAAACAATTTACAACATACTGGAGATAACCTCAGAGAGTCTACTTTCCAAAAAAGTTGGTCTCGTGAGTTTTTATGGTCGAGAAGTGGGTCAAAAGGTCTTTACAAAATCAGTGTGTAAAACTGTGATGAATTTTAGTTTTGGTTTTGATTTTTCTAAAAATACTTAGACATCTAGTTAGAGGCTCTAAATCACGTGGAAGTTAGTTTATATATTGTGTGTGACCCCTGAATTTTTGCTAAGTAGGTTATGAAGTTTAGTCAGTTATCTAATGTCATACTTTTAGGGGGGTCAGATTCTGGCCGATTTCTGGACACTTTGGATTAATGAATTTCTAAAGGGTATTTATAAAAGGGTAAGGACTTTAGGAGAGCTAAGAGAGATTCATAAGACATATATGTAGCATGGTAAATTTTGGTTAGAATTATGGAAGTGTTGAAGTGGTGCGTTTAGGGTGTGTAAGTGAGTATAAATTTAAAGTGTAGTATTGAAGTATAAATGGCATATATAAGAGTTGGAAAAGGGTGAAATCAAGTATAGAACTATGGTAGATAGCTTAGATATCCATCATAGTTGAGGTTACATCATATTGGGTTGAATGCCTAATTGATGGTAGCTTATTGTGTGCTTAATTGTTTAGATTATCCGTGAAGTGTTTGTGAAGCTTTTGTTGAAATCGTCTGGGAAGCTAAGCATCAGGTGAGTTTTATAACCCCTTTTTCTTATGTTTTCTTGGGGTGAAAATGATGTAAAGAGGTTTTGAAATGTTTTAGTTACTATGATAATGTGTTTTAAATGAGGCATGGGCTATACATGACTATTGTATGTTATGTGCTACTTGCTATTGTTGTGGATCGTGGGACACGTTCCGTTCCCTTGTTTGTTGTGCTTGAGCGTGACCGTCTCAAGGCATTGATGGATTGTTAGTAGTGAGCGTGACCGTCTCATTACAGTAGATTGTTAGTAGTGAGCGTGACCATCTCATTACTGTGGATTGTGGATAGTGAGTGTGATCGTCTCATTATTGTACGTTTTGATTTTATGTTTGTGATGATTGAGCGTGAACGTCTCAATGTGGATTGATGTGATTGCATGTTAGCTTGTGGTATGTGCTTAATTACACATAACTTATTCCATTCAAAACGAGCTTAAATGACCAAAAACAAATAAAAAACTGCCAAATATATGTTTGTTTTGCATTTGTATTGTGCAGGAAACGAATATCACACAAAAGGACGAAAAACAAAGCCAAAAACGACAAAACTGAGCACGGAATGGAAATGTGTGAAAAGACGAAGCCAAATCAAAGCCAAAAAGTCAACCAAGTCAAAAGTCAACAGAAAGGTCAAATAGTCAAAGTCAACCCAACAGAGTCAAAGTCAACTCCGAGAGACTGAAGCAGAAAATACAACTTGAGGGACCACAAACGCCAAATCCCTAAGTTGTTGCAAGGATAAAAAGACTACAAGGGCTGAATTTGCAATTTACTTAAAATAAAAGTAGAGGGGGCAAAATTGCCAAACCCCCATACTTGTATTAACACAAGGACTTACTTTGTAATGACCCTATACAAGTTGAGGGGGCATTTCTGCCAAACCCTCATTCCCATAACACCAGAAGGACGAGATTTGCAATACAAAGATATACATTGAAGGGCTTAACTTGCCAACCCCTCAATGTTGTATCTCCATATGGACTCAATTTGCAAAACAACTCATAACAATGGAGGGCCAAGTTGCCAAATCCCAAAACCTTTACCCTGTCACCCCAAACCCTTTTATAACTTGTTTTCCCGCCATAACCAAATCCCAAAATCCTGTCATGGGTCTTCTTCCTTTCTTTTACCCTGCAACACCTATTACACAAAGAATCATCACCTTAACCCCACTCCACTAAAACCCCCATCACATGTTTCCTTGCCATGTTGGCAATCCGGGTCAAAATGGGTGCCAAAACCAAATCAAGGGTCGTGATTATTTGGGACATGGAAACCAAGAAAGATTGAAGGCTAGGATCAAAGGCTGCTTTCCCCCTCTCATAACAAGCACAAGAAGCACAAACCTTGTGCTATAAAAGGGCAGAAGACAGAAGACACAAGAGGGTAGTTTTTAGGTTTTAGATAATTTGTAATTTTAAAGTTTTTTAAGCTCATTGTAATTTCATTTAAGTTTTTCTTCTGTTAAAATAGCCTTGTACTCTTTTAAAGTTTTAATGAAAAAGTATTGTTAAGTTTATTCAAAATTCTGTCTTAAAAGCTTTTTTTAGTTCATAAAATGTCATTTGATAAGCTATGAAGAAGGCTAAACCTGGAAGAGCCGTGGGTTTGAATGTATTCAGAACCACAAAGGACTAGGGGGTTAGGAATTAGGATTTAGAACCTTATTCATTTGGACTTCTGTAAGTATTTTTTTTTACCTCAGTCACTGTAGCATTGCTTATTAACTTATGTTAGGATATATCATTTCTGCTGATATATTTCATTTCTGCTGATAGTTAATCATTTATGCTGATAGTAATAAAGTGTTTGGGCTTATTTAAGTCTGTTTGGGTTAAGTGTAAAAACGGGTCAAAAATGGTGTGGTATGGGTTGGTGTCAATGGTGTAACTTTGGCTTAAGTCATTAACCCTTTTTAACCTGTTTTTCCAAAGTTTTTTTAGTCAAAACCTATTTTTAATTTTTAAGTTTTTACAAGTGATTTTTGAAACTGTAAGTTTTTTTTAGGAGATACAAGAGCTTATTTCATAAGCTCTTGTATACTTGAGTTGGGGTTTAAAAAGAGTGTCATTTGAGTGTAAAAACAAGCTGCCAAAAGAATTTTAAGTCACTTGACTTTTTGAGTCAAAACGGCCAAAGACTTAAGTGTCATTTTTATAAAAGCAAAATGCCCTTTTTCAAGGGCTAAAATCAGCAACTTTAAATGGTTTTTGGAAGCTTAAAATTTGTGCACAAGTTCATTTCTTAGTGTTCTTAAGCTGTTTTAACTTAGCTTATTTATTTGAGCTTATTTGACAGCTTATTGAAAGCTGTCAATATAAGCCCTTGTCCTTGGCTCATTTCCCCTGGTGCTAAGGGGGTAACTTCAAGCATTCTTTTCTAGCTTATTAGTTTACCTCAGCCTTAGCTTTTAGCTTCTCTTAAGATCCAATAAGCTCTTTGTTAAGCTCCCTTAGTTTCAGACCTTAAAAAGCCCTTTTAGTTGCTTATTTTTAAGCTAAGTTTTTGTCCCTAGGCCGAATCCATACCCAACAGTACTAACTCTTAAGTTAGTACTGTTGTGGGTTTTAAGCCACTTCTTGGCTTGTTGAGCTTATTCCATGAGCTTATTTGTGCCCCTAGTTGCTTTTTAGGATGGAGTGATAAGCTGTGAGTGCTTATTTGCCCACTTTCTTTGCTTATTTTGTTAACAGTTAAGCCCTTTTTCCTTTTAAGCTTAGTTTAGTGTTATGTCAGTTTAAGCCCTCTTTCAGCTTATTCTTAGCTTTTCAAAAAAGGTTGTAGTTTTGAAAGTTGTTAAGCTCAATAAGCTTAACAACTTTGGTTCACAAAGTTTTTCAAAAAAAAAAA